>CAUYQU010021723.1:0-85158 GCA_963574635.1 Cheracebus regulus
TTTTTCAATATTATACCTATTCTAAAAGTGATCACATAATAGGAAATAAATCACTTTTTAGTAATTGCATAAGCATTTTACAGATTTAAATGAAATCCTGAGCAATAGAGCAAGATTTTCGTTCTCTCTCCCTCTTTCTCTCTTTCTTTTTTCTCTTTTATTTTACTTCTTTCTCTCTCTTAAAAAAAAAAAAAAAAGAAAAGTTGATGTTTTAAAAAAGACCACCTTAGTTTCAAAATTTTGGGGGATACCTTACCATCACCCTCACACACTGACATCAGCTTTTAATTTCCATTTAAAAACAACCATCAGAAAACTACCAAAAAGCAACTGCCCAGATTGTAGCCATCTCATACAAATTCATCTAAAACATTCTATTTATTATAATATGAATTATTTTGTAAATACACAGGGACTCTCAAAATAGTCATAAATTCCCACACAAAAGGAAAATTATAAATATATGCTGTGTTACTTAAGTTGACTCTAGCAGTAAGGCTAAAAAAAAAAGTGAATGTCTGACTGAGACATTCTAAGTTATTCACAAGGTTTTGGCTATGACATTGTAACTCTGCTTCAAAACAGATTTCCAGAAATCTTCCCTCAGAAACAGCAACTGCATTGCTAAATGAGCCATGCCTGGTGTTCTGTCTGCTTCCTTCCTGCTTTGTGGACAAATTCTTATTTATGCAATCATGGCATCTAAGTACTAGATGAGACCTAAAGAAATTCCAGTTAAGCCTTCTGCTTTAACCCAACACCACATCAGATTACCCAGGGCTTACCTCTTCTATTCTTAAAGACTTCCTGGAGCAAAGACCCACAATTTCCCTTCCTAGTAAGTTCTAGAGTTTAATCAAGAAGTTTTTTCTTGTGTGTAAACATAAACTTTCTTGCAGCAACTTAAGTCCATTTCTATTTCTGATCTCTATGGAAATAGAGAACAGACACTTGGTTCTTTAATAGATCACATTCCATAGACTTGAAAACACTTGAGTTATCCCTAATAGCTTTCTTTTCAAATTATATTTCCCACAGCCCTTTAACTTTTCTTCATCTATTCTATTTCCCAACATTTTAATTGTCTTTGTTTCTTTTTGGGTGCCTAACAAATTTTTTAAATTCCATGTAAAATACAGACAGATCCAATTATACTTAAAATGGTGTCATAAATTTCCCATCATTTCTCCAAATAAATATTTTTTTCCACTTCCCATATCACTAAATTGTGACATCTTATGATATGTTGACAGATGCAGATGGCTCTCTATGGCTTTGTCTCCTCTTCAGCTTCAGTTTGGGGTTACAGATGCTCAGAACTTTCCAATATTTCCTCTTACCTTTAGACTCTCTGCTTTTCTCGGCTAGGAATCATCAGTCAACTCAAAGCAGGATGTCCCACCCTTCAACCCAAATTTCAAATTTCTCCAATGAGTCTAAAGTCATTGCCTCAGCAGTTGGAGCCAACTGGACACTATATTAAACACAGAGTCTTTTCTTAATGATTTCTCTGAACTATCAACATTCCCATAAGCAGCTTCAACATAGTGAACAGATTATCACTACTACAACCCTTTATGTCAGGAGTTGGGTACATGATTTGAACAATCCAGTTGAGACAGAACCTTGAAATGAGAAATTTGCAAGCAGTGCCAAGGAGGTGTTTATCCATCAAAATGATACGAAAAGTAAAAAGAGAAGTGTTTCGTGATTGCCATCATCTGGGGTCATTATGGCTATGCTTTGTGAAAATTCTTGTAGCAACAATTGGCTGAAGCTAAGGGAATGAGGAGACAATGATTAGGAATCCAAGATAAGAATTAAAATCATGGAAAGAGCTAAACTTGATGTAATTCAAATAGCAAATCATCATTCCTGTAACTAACTCAACCACATGTCTTTAGTTCCTTTAGGTTGTATTTCATCAGAGTCACATATTGAGAAGCTACATAGCTTGGTGCTTAAGAGCGTCGGCATTGGGGTCAGACAGTCTGTGCTCAACCCCTGACTTTGCCACTTGAAGAGTTCGTGATAAACTTTTATAAATTTCAGCTTCTTTTCCTTTAAAAAAAAATCTATCTCACAAATGCTTATTATACATCAAGAATTTTTGTAAATTCTTTACAAACATTGATTCATTGAATCGTTGTAACAACCCAATGAAGTAGAAGTTATTATAAACCCTGTTTACAGATGGAGAAATGAAGGCCCAGGGAAATTTATGGCCCACGGCCACACCTAGAAAATGGAAGATTCAGGCTTTGAGCCAAGTGGCCTGGACTCAGGCTCTGCTCTGAATCACTACTATTGGGGGTGTTATTAGGATTAATAGAAATAACTTTCAATCTCCTGGGAAAAAATAAGTCCTCAGTAAGTGGTACGCTTTGTGCATTTGCGTGTATGTGGTGATGGTAATTATGTTCCTAACGTTATTTTCCAAAGCCTGTTTTCCACAGGCTATGATCCACTATGTGAGACTGACTTCCAAGGGTGTGGTCGGAAGTGGCACTGCTGATCAGCAGGTGGAGCTCTTTTCTCTCATTATGCATCTACCCCCCAACCACCAACAACCATTTCCTCCACCTTGTATTGTGAGTTCGTTGGATAATGCTCGATATGTTGAATATTCAACTGAGACTCCATCTAGCGTCATCATAAAACTTTATATAAGCCTCTGATAATATTAAAACTGTTTTTATCAAGCTACATTTGCACAGAATCTATACAGTCTAACAATGCCTGTCCTGTACCTGTATTCGGTTGAATTAATAATATTTGTTACATGAAGATTTGTTGAGAACAGGTAAAATATGCTGTGCCATGTGTATAAGAGCTGTTAAAATACTTAGCTTACATAGTCATACCACATTATAAACTTAATTTTAAAATGTGTTTGCATAAATTTATGACTCTGAGCAAGGCAGGTCTAGGATAATTATACCCATTTAGCAGATTAGAAGAGTAAGTCTAGAGACATTAGATGAAGTTAAATGAATAAGAAAACATTATTACTGGGACATAGGATTTTTGGCTCTTTCTCTAGGGCTTCTTCCGCTATAATATGTTGGTTGTCACTGATGCTCTGTTAGTGACCATTGTTTCCTTCCTTCCCTCTTTCATCCTGTGCTATACTGAAACTGCAGTGGCTATATCAAGACACAATATTATTCAGTGGTGCAAAAAAAAAAAAAAAAAAAACACTGGGTTTAAATTCTGTCTTTACCACTTAGTTATGTGAGCTTGGACAAATTACTTACTCTCTCTGTGTTTTGGTTTTGTTAATTGGGGCTACTGATTGGATCTACTTAGGATTGTTGAGGCGAGTGAATGACTTCATCCAAATAAGGCATTTAAAGCAGTCCCCAGCCCTTAGAAAACAAGCAACAATTGTTAAGCATATCATTAGCTACTCTTTCTCCCCTCCTTCCTTCCTTGCTCCCTTCATTCTACAAACATTTATAGAGTACTTGTGTGGAACCAGGAAGCCACAAGAGAGACACTAGAAGTGTGAGACAAGGACTTAAAGTTAAGCTTTCAATGACCAGCTATGCTACTGAAAGAAGACTCAGCAAGGGCCTTCAGGGAGCTCAAACAAAAGGAAGAGGGAGAGAAGGCAAGCAGAAAATCCATCCATTGTCACCAATGTGTTCATGTTTCGTTTTCCTCAGCGGAAGTAATCATTCATTCATTAAGCAAATGTTTATTGAGCATGTTCTTCAGTTCAGTTCATGGTGCAAAGTGCTGAGGAGATTTAAAATAAAAGTAGGTCAGATATGGATTCTATCCCCCAATAACAAACCTAATTCAGAAGACAAGAAATGTGATAAATAAATGATCGAAGGCAGACGATATACACATAAGAAAGGGGCAAAATTCTTTTATACTCATTCCTACTCTTAGTACAATAATCACTCAACATTTATTGGATACAGCAATTAATGTGATATGATCTCATTTTTAAAACTTTATAACAGCATAGAAGATCACTGACGAAAATAAATTGGGTGAGTGGGATGAGATGTATTTTTATTTCCTTATTTTCTTTGTAATGATAGTGCAATAAAATCTCAATAAGAGAAAACTTACTGAAGAAAAAATTATGAAATGCCTTTCAACTTTTTACTTGGAAGCTCAAATAGTCCTTCAGGCAAGGCAATTTAGTGAAAAGCAAATGAATGGGGCAGACAGGAGACACCCTTGCTCTTTGCTTGACCTTGAAAAATTCATTTAACTTCTGAATAACTTCAGTTTGTGGTCTATATAATGGAGATCATAACAACTATATTGCTGCCATCTCAAGGGTGCTAAAGAGATTCAATAAAATAGTAAATGGGAATATTCTATAATATAAACTCTACTGAAAGTGGGAAGCTATATAAACCAAAGCAATTGAGGGACTAGTGCAGAAAAATGAGCTAAGACTTCATAATTGGTAAATCAGAGGTCACGACTCTGCAAGCACATACCCCATGTTAGCTTCTAGTGGTCAGTACTGCCCTTTGGATTCTTGTTTCTGGGTCCTCATAGCACCTGGGACCAGGCTTTGCATATGATGAAGATTCAGTTGATATTATTGATAGAATGGCTCTTTAAAGTTATAATGATTTTCAGAAGCTTTGGTAAATAAATATCAAAATTCTTATTGCTTAGAAATAAATTTGACTCTCATCTTACATTGAAATAACTTAGTTACCAATTATTGACTCCATTTCCATATCTGAGCATTTATTGGGCACCTCATCACTCTCTAAACTCTTTTTTCCAACTACTGAACACAATAAACAGAAAAGTCTCTAAGTTCAAGCCATCACAATTTTAAAAGCTGGGGTCAGTGGCCTGAAAACTAACCTTGATTTAACCCTTACTCTCCATTCCCACTTATACTACAGTGTTTAGGCAGCCTTGTACATGACACATGGTAGAGACTCCAGTTTGTTGAACTAACCTGAATTCAAATTTTTCGGGCAACAACTTGAACTTAGACTTTCAGTTACTAGTTAGGCTACCAATTTTCTTTGGTTCATGTAATTCACATTTAATATCCTTTCTTTCTCTAAAAAAATGAGGCTGATAATTCAAGCCATCTGTTTAATTTGAAAAGATGTTACGAGGATTCCATTCTAACTGCCATTAAACACTTTGGTATTCTCAGATGGTATACTAGATGTAAGAATGTAAAGGACAATAACCACTGATTAAAACATGGCCTCTGAGTTTACCTAGCAATCAGCTATTCTCATCTCAACTTTCTCATTCTAAGCTTCATTTGTATACTCACCTAAAATATTTTTCTATAGATCATTTGCCTCTTTTACACTGAGGTTAAGGGCCTAGACAAAGAGAGAAAGATAAGAGCCTGCCAGAGGAAGAAATCTACAGAAATTAGTTTTTGTACTTACAAAAAGGAATAAAGTAGAATATTAGTGTATCTCTTTTTTTTTTTAAGACAGAGTCTCAGTCTGTCGCCAGGCTGAAGTGCAGTAATGCAATCTCAGCTCACTGCAACCTCCACCTCCTGGGTTCAAGCAATTCTCCTCCCTCAGCCTCCTGAGTAGCTGGGACTACAGGCATATGCCGCCACGCCCAGCTAATTTTTGTATTTTTAGTAGAGACGAGGTTTCACCATATTGGCCAGGATGGTCTTGATCCCCTGACCTAGTGATCTGCCTGTCTTGGCCTCCCAAAGTGCTGGCATTACAGGTGTAATCCCACGCCCAGCTATTAGTGTACCTCTTTAAGGAGCTCGAAATGCTTTGTTCCTTGTGGTAAAAGTCTTTGCTAATCCTTGACTATACTTTAAAAAAAAAAAGGTAAAAAGAAGAGCAACAAGCTAAAATTTCATAGTTTGGCTAATAAATAAAGCACTCAACTAAAGTAGAGGATGCTGACTTCTTGAATGTTTTACTTAGAAGATCCACAACTGGGCCAGGCGTGGTGGCTCACACCTGTAATTCCAGCACTTTGGGAGGCCAAGGAGGGCAGATCACGAGGTCAAGAGATTGAGACCATCCTGGCCAACATGGTGAAACCCTGTCTCTACTAAAAAAATACAAAAATTAGCTGGGCATGGTGGCACATGCCTGTAGTCCCAGCTACTCGGGAGGCTGAGGCAGGAGAATTGCTTGAATCCAGGAGGCAGAGGTTGCGGTGAACCGAGATCACGCCCCTGCACTCCAGCCTGGCGCCTGGCCACAGAGCAGAGCAAGACTCTGTCTCAAAAAAAAAACAACAAAAAAAAACAGAAAATCCCAAACTGTCATAAAGTGGCCACTCCATTTGTCATGAGTATTAATGGAAAATGGGGGGCAGAGCTGGGTTGTCAAGGCCTACCCATGTGAGCTGGGTTTCCTGCTCACAGGGCCAGTGTGGGGTTATAAAGGAAGGGGAAAACTTACTTCTTCTCTTATTAATATTCAACTCACAGTACAAATTCCACAGTACAACCTCTCAAAGACCCTAATACACACAGGGAGATAAACAGAGTAATGCAAAGGTCTATGAATGATTTCCAATACATATAGTACCAGGGAATCATTTTCATATGGTAAGCTTACCTGTGTCAAGGAAATGAGATGTAAAGACAGCAGAATAAATATTAACAGCAAATAGGTCTAGAGGTAGTATTTTCAGAATCACAGTCCAATACTCCCTCCCTGGCTCTACTGTGTCTGCCACTGAAGTTGAAGACATACAAGGAGCACTTGAGAACTGTGCTCAAGAAAAGTCTTTTCCTCCTCATCTACACCCCCAGTCCTCACCTTCTGTCTCTGTAATAGGAGGAGTTTGTTTCACCTGTTCACAGGGCTCTCCAAAGACTTGCCCATACTCCTTACCAACTTCAGTTAAAAATGCCATATAAGGGTAAAGTGTTATTGTATTGTAAGATTTGTATGACATGGATGCTTTCGCTTTAGAATTAAAAAAAAAAAAAGACTAGACAATCCAAAGTGCATATTTGCATGCTAACTTCCACAGGAGGAACGGCTATGTAAAATTGAGGAAAAACTATCTTGAAAACTAATTCAAGCATTCTTCTGTTTTATTGAGTGATTTCCATTTAATTAAAGAATTGTGATTGTAGAATGGGATGATGCAAACTCAAAATACATAAAAATGCTAGAAACGCTTAGTCATCAATGATGATTCAGAATCAGTGTGTAGGCTGGGCACTGTGGCTCACACTTGTAATCCTAACACTTGGAGAGGCCAAGGTGGGAGGATTGCTTAAGCTTAAGAGTTCAAGACCAGCCTGAGCAACATAGTGAGTTCCTGTTTCTCTTAAAAAAAAAAAAAAAAAAAAAAAAAAAAAAAATCAATGTGCTATTTTATTTAGATGTTCTTGCTCAGTGAGGATTGAGCCTGAAGATTGAGCCTATGGACGACCCCTGGGGGGCCAACGGCCTGGACGCCATCATCACACAGCTCCTCAATCAGTTTGAAAACACGGGGCCCCCACCGGCAGATAAAGAGAAAATCCAGGCCCTCCCCACCGTCCCCGTCACCTAGGAGCACGTAGGCTCTGGGCTCGAGTGCCTCGTGTGCAAGGACGACTATGCGTTGGGCGAGCGCGTGCGGCAGCTGCCCGGCAACCACCTGTTCCATGACGGCTGCATCGTGCCCTGGCTGGAGCAGCACGACAGCTGCCCCGTCTGCCGAAAAAGCCTCCCGGGACAGAACACGGCCACGAACCCCCCGGGCCTCACTGGGGTGAGCTTCCCCTCGTCATCGTCGTCCTCTTCGTCCTCCAGCTCGCCCAGCAACGAGAACGCCACTAGTAACTCCTGAGCCCGCGTCGGCCGGCACCACCCGTGCCTGCGGCGCCCGAGGCTGCGGGGAAGTGCGAGGCCTCTCCACCAACCCTCAGCCGGCGCCACGTGGCACCCGCAGACTGGGTGCGCCAGCAGTGCCGCTCTTGGCTGGTCAGCACTGCAGGCCCAGCCTGTTCCAGGGCAGCACCCGGGCCCAACCCTCCGGCCCCCTGGCATGGGAAGGCGTGGGCCACATGGTCCCCTCTGGGGCACCCCCAGCCTCCCCGTCCTCTGTCTAACCTCACCCTCTAAACGTTCAGCAGTGGAAAGATTTTTATAATTTTAAATTATTACTGCTTTGAAATAAATGGACGTGTTGGCTCAAAAAAAAAATGTATCTTGCATGTGGTTGCCAGTTTTCATCATAAATAAAAACTATACAACCTTGAAACCTTCATGGAAATAGTTTAATCTCTGAAAAGTCAGTAAGCACTTTGGCATTTTATAATCCCTCAATGTCCTTAGCATAAATTACAATCATTATCTGGATTCACAGGTTTGAAAGGTATCAAATAAATGAATGTAATTTCAATTACTACTGACCTAATGGTATGTCCTGAACTGGTTTTTTTGTTTTGTTTTGTTTCATTTAAAAAATCCCTAATATTACCTTGTTTATTTCTCATTTGTTTTTAGTAAAAGACGACTGCAGAAAAATCAGAATGAAATTATATAGGTGGTTTTGGTTATTGGGATCTTGATTAACAGATGAAAGTTCCAGATTCTGAAGTAGTGGAAAGGAGGGGAAGTGGGGACTCTAGGCCTCTATGCCAGTAACCAGCCATGGAAACCTGAGTAACTCCCTTCAATTACCCGAGTATCGGATTCCCCAAATATTGGGTGCCCCATCAATTAAAGAAAAGGATAACAAAAGTAACCTCCTAACAAATTTCACTTTCTATGGTTTTTATGATACTTAGGGTGTAGGAAAACAATCATTTGTAAAAGTTTTTTTTTAATGGAATTTGGTGGGAAGATGGATTGCTTAAGGTCAGGAGCCTGGATTCTAGTTATCAATGCCACTAACCAGCTGAGGGACTGAACCAGTTAAACCCTTTCTGAAACAGGAAGAAGAATTGAATTAAATTAAGATTTCAAAAGTAAGCGATTTCATGCATGGCACTTATTAAACTTTTTGGATCTCAACTTTCTCATCTAACATGTTAAAGTGCTTGACTGGACAACCTTTAGAATCTTTTAGCTCTAAATTTCAGTGTTTCTGTATCCTGTTACAAAAGCAGTCATTTTTATTTTCTAGATTTGCTCTATCACTAGGGTAGTCAAGTAGCCATTTTCTACACCAATCATTGTAAAGACTGATAAACTAGCAGTAGATAGCTTTTGATCTATTTATCCATGACTCGTCAAAATAATATCGTTCAGGTGTTTATTGCGAGGGAACCAAATCTTGCTGATGAGCCATTTCATTCATTTCTTTGTCCAATAAATATTCATTGAGTTTCTCTACCTTCTTAAAAGGCCTTCACCGAAACACATGCCGCTTTAAATAACAAAAGCGCTTACCTTCTTTGTGCTTCTTTAACTATAAAATTGTGGCTGTGGATATTTACCTCCACTACAGAAGGGCTTTGATGACTCATGATGTTTGTAAGGTGCATTGAGGTCCTTGATGGAAGGTGATCCATCTGTTGCAGTGTAATTAACATTATGAGTTTACCAAAAGAAACATAAGAGTCATTGTTAAAGAGCATCATGGGGGCTGGCTCGGCTTTTAGTCATAAGACACTTCTGATGTAGAGGAAGGTAATAATTTATAATAGCTACTAAAAGCAACTTGGATATGAAAAGAGTTAGTTGTTTTTAAACTCAACACAGCCTTTTTATTAATTAAAGGAGTAGCCATGGTAATGTCTTCAACCTGTTTTATTTTTGAACTAGTAAGAAAAACAATTTAGAGCTTCTATGAAAGCTGAAGAAGGTAATATTCACATGAATTAGTCATGCTCTTCTTTAGAGAGTTCAGTTACTGCAGAGCTGGGAAATTCCTGGTCCTTTGGTCAAGAGTAGAGAGATGCCTCCTTTACCATCTTTTATATGTGCTTTACTTCTATGACACATGGCAGCAATGTCAGGGAAGAGTATCTCATCCAGGAGTCTGAGCCTAATTGCTTGAAAAAGCCAAGTGAAAGATTTTTCTATTTCAGGCATCCTCTCTGAGTGGCAAGGAAAGCTCTGGCAAATTTCAGGAATCCAGAAATCGTTGCTTCTGATAGGTCAAACCTAACAGTATTAGTATTGTGCACATCTAGGTGCTTAGTAAAGATGTTAATGATCATGATGCCAAAAATTGTCTCACTTATGAATTATCCCCAGCCATGATTATTCCATGTTTTGCACTCACCTCATAAAAAGCCACTGTGATGGAATTACACACATCTATGTAAGACCCCAACTGGGCCTAGGTTATTGGTTCATATAGACCAGAAAGCTGTTTTTGGTGACCTGTGGACTCCATGACTGTTTCTAGCTCATTTTCTCCTTGTTTTTTTCCTCTCTTTTCTCTACATTTTTTCTTTTTTGCTCTTTTTCTTCTTTATTTTTCAATTTATTTTTTCTTTTTCCTTTCTCTTCTTTCACTTTCTTTTCTTTAATTTTTGTTTTCCTCATGTTTATTTTTATTTCTCACTTTATTTTTTCTTTTCCCCATTTCATCTATTTTCTTTGGAATTTTTCTCACTTTTTTCTTTTTTCCCATTTAATTTTTTTGTTGTTAGGATTTCTAGTGCAGTTAGTACGGTTAGTATTATTGGTCATATTGTTAGCATAGCTATTATTAGCATATTAATAATACTTAGTAGTATTAGCAAAGTTAATACAGTTGGTGGATTCTGTTAGTATTGTTAGCCTAGTTAGTATAGTTGGCATTGTTCATTAGTTAGTATAGTTTGCATAGGTAGGGTTTGTAGTTAGGAGGCACCTTGTAGCAGAGCTTGGCCTTCATCTCACCTAGGAAGGAGATCAAAAAGAACTTGCTCCTCAAGACCATTGGCAGGGGCATGTTCATCACGTGAAGCTGTCAGGGCACATACTGACTGGGACACAGGTGGTTACAAAAATCATCTATAAAATGAATGGCTTCCCTGGCCTCTCTCTACACAAAGACATAGAAATCATGAAGACCCCATGTTACCTGAACATTGTTAAACTCGACCAGGTGATTGGAAGGTGGACACCCTCTATTTGGTGATTGAATATGCCCTAGAAGGAGTGCTTTTCCACCAAATATGCCATCACAGCAACGTCAAGGATGACAAGAAGGCTCAGTGGCAGACACTGTCCACCCTGCAGTATGGCTACAGGAAGAAAATCATTCACTGGGACCTGAAGCCACAGAACATCCTTCTGCATGATGAACATAAATATAGTCAACTTGGTTTCAGCACCACATTTGCAGAAGGAGAAATGCTGAGAGCCTTTTGTGGGACTTACTCTTATGTTGCCCCAGAACTCTTCCTGGGCCATGGGTACCAAGCCCCTGACACCTCATTTCTCTCTCTAAGGCAGGTCTTTTGGGTTGGCAAGAAACAAATTTTTTAATTTCTTTTTTTAGATGGAGTCTCATTCTGTCATCCAGGCTGGAGTGCAATGGCGTGATCTCTGTTAACTGTAACCCCTGCCTCCTGGGTTCAGGTGATTCTTCTGCCTCAGCCTCCCAAGTAGCTGGGATTACAGGTGCCCACCACCACTCCTGGCTAATGTTTTTGTATTTTTAGTAGAGATGGGGTTTCACCATGTTAGCCAGGATGATCTTGATCTCCTGACCTTTCTGCCCTCCTTGGCCTCCCAAAGTGCTGGGATTACAGGCATTAGCCACGGTGTCCAGCCTATGAAGCAAAATATTTTTAACATAAAGTTGACAAATCTCTTAGTGGCCCAGTGGCAGCCCCGGCTAAGTTTATAGCAAAATAGCACAATGCCAGAAACATAATAATAACTAAAGGAACATGACTTGAATCCCACATAGAGACCTCCATGGTAGTTTGCACACCTGTAATTTTTTATAAATTAAATCACTGAGCAGTTGAAGGGAGGGAAAGATAAATAGATGAGGCACAGTAAATTTTAAGACAGTTTTTATTATGTATAGTGGTGGACACATAGCATTGTGCAATTGTCAAAACCCATAAAATTAGACAACACAGAGAGAAAACTAGTGTCAACTATGAACTTTAATAAGGTATCAATATTGTTCATCAACTGTAAAGATGTACCACCCTAAAACAAAATGTTAATAATAGGGGAAAGTATGGGGTTAGAGATAGAGGAAGTACTGGAAACTCTCTTTCTGCTTAATTTTTCTGGTAACCTAAAACTGCTCTTAAAAATAAAGTATACTTTGTAAAATTTCAATCATATTTAAACAAAAGCTAAAGAGATTATATTTTTTGAAAATACTAATGATATACCCTTATTGCAGAAGCAGTATATAAAGTTCTAGCCTGATGATGACTTTTCCTTGAACCTATGTGTACGAGTGATATGCTCAAAAAGAGCAATATCACAGAGTTCTTAATCTATCTTGAACCAAAAAATGAAGTATGAAGTATCAGTTTTTAAAATAAAGATCAGTGATAATCACCACGAAATTTATATCTCTATTTCTTAGCCCAGAACAAAAGATGAAATATTTTATATCCTGTAAGACTTCTATATTTTTGGCTCATCTACATATAACTTACAGGTAATGGGAGGGGCAGCTGGATCACACAGACAACTGAATTCTGAGTCCTTCTGGATCTTTTTGTACTTCCTTTTCTGGGAATCTCATAAGCCAAGATTTGAATGTCATGGGAAAGTGGAAGTAATACACTGTTCTTTAAGGTAAGTCATGTAGAACCAAGTGGTTATGGTATAGCAATGTTTCATATGTATGCAATGTCTTTGTGTCCTGAATCATCTTAAGAACAAGTAGTTCAATTAAGTATAAAAGACGATGTCAGTTACAACAAACCATTGTGTGAAGAGTTTGAGGATCACCCGAGTCCAACTTACAAATTCTATAATGACTAAATACATATTTAAAGAGACGCTGTCATGTCCCTTCTCTAGATACTGTCTTTTGAGGTTGTAGGATGACATTGCAGTAATCACTCAGTGTATTCTGATGTGGTCAACCCAGGGAAGAGGAAGAAATAGATCAAATCTAACTTTGGAACACCTCCAGGAATAACTTATTTTTTTTATTCTAAGAAACAGCTTCTGGATTACCCCACTGCTTGGGAACTTTTCCTTCCTGACCCTAAAACATTTGCTACTCCTGGTCCTGTCTCATGTTTGATTGCTTGAAGGACAGGACCTCACCCATGATGGCCTATGTGGGCCACCCTTCTCATTAACATTCTTGCTGCTCCACCCATACCACCTATTGATGTGCTCATTTTTAATTCACTTATTTACTCACATATACATCCAACATGCCTATGCTGAACCCCTACTATAAACTAGACACCAGGCTAGGCCCTGGGATATCATCCAAACTTCTCCAACCCACAGCCCGTGTGCCAAATGTGGCCCAGAACAGCTTTGAATGTGGCCCAACACAAATTCTTAAACTTTCTTAAAATATCATGAGATTTTTCTTTTTGCAATTTTTTTTTAACTCATCGGCTATGGTTTGTGTTGGTGTGTTTTATGTGTGGCTCAAGACAATTCTTTTTCTTCCAGTGTGGCCAAGGGAAGACAAAAGATTGGACACCCTGTTGTAAGCAATAAAAGGTGTGGTTCCTCTACTCATGAAGTTTACAGGTTATCTAGAAAGACAAACATTAAACGCACATCACACAAATGAGTTTTTAATTAAAATATTCATAAATGTTACAAAGGCAAACAGAATTCTGAAGACCTGTAAGACAGAGGAAACTAACCTGAAACTGTCTGAGTGAGAGTTGGCCAAGAGATGTTTAAGGCACTGATGTTTTTTATTTAGTCTAGCCTATCATCAACATGCTGAAACCTGCCAGTCTTCCATCTCACCACTTGAGGACAAAGCTCCCTATTCTTTTTAAAGATGCAATTAGCTAATCTAATAAATTCACTGTAGTATTGATATGCTGTGGAATAAAAGCTCCTGGGATGCCTTCAGAAGATACTCTTCTCTGAACAGCCCAATATGTTTATGTCCAGGGAGACATCAAGCCCCTCTGGTATCCATTAATCAGTATTTTGGTGGTTTATTTATTTATTTATTTATTTTGAGACAGGGTCTCACTCTGTTGCCCAGGCTGGAGTGCAGTGGCATGATCATGGATCACTGGAACCTTGACCTCCTGGGCTCAAGTCATGCTCCTACCTCAGCCTCTTTTGTAGCTGGGACTACAGGTACAGGTCACGATGCCCAGCTAATTTATTTTTTGTAGAACCAAGGTTTTCCTTTGTTGCTCAGTGTAGTCTTGAACTCCTGGGCTCAATGGATCCTCCCATCCCAGCCTCCCAAAGTGCTGAGATTACAGTTGTGAGCCACCGTGCCCAGCCTCATAGATCAGTATTTCTAACTGGGGAAATGTGAGATCAGTTATGATGGGAAAGCTGATAGATGGGCTAATTTGGGCAGAGTGGTTCACACTGCAATCTGCTGCCTCCTTTATCTTTCCCAGGGTGAGACCTGGCAGTGATTCTCAGGCAGACGTCCTTGGACTTTCTAGGTCTCACATCTTGCCCATAACCAGAAGAAAGTCCTTGAAAAAACTCAGGGACCCACCTTAGTGGTGATGACCTTAGATCACCATTGTAGACCATCATAGAAGATCTTTACAGCTATCCCTTGGCCTTAAGCTACCTAATAACATAGTCTTTATAGGAGCCGTAAAAGCCTGAGAGATGCCAGCAAGATATTGATCAGCCCATGCAGGCACACCTGTGAGGTAGCAGCAGTTTAACTCCAATGTCTTCCTAGGATTCTCTCCATTCTCTACATTAACAGCAATAGTCCACTTTGTGTTACCTATTCGATGCCCAGAAGTCTGCATTGTTACGTCCCATTAGTCAAAATAATGTCCATACCTCCTAACTAAAATGTATCTATCCTCTGTACCATTCTCTCAAAAACCTACTATCTCTACAGTATCGTAAGTTGTCATATCAGTTAACAGGTCAGCCAATGTAAACATATAGAATCACTGGGTTAGTTGTATCTCAATGTTCTTACCCAAAATTTCCTTATATTTTCATTTTTCTGGGCCTCATTTTCCTTATGATTAAAAGAAGGCATCAGACTACATAAACTTTGAGTTATTTTAAAGCTCCCATAATTGGAACTTTATATATTGTTTATATATTAACAAATTGTAAAGGTTTAATGGAAGCTTGTTATTTCCACTGATGTATTTCTCATTCCAGGGATTATAATGTTCATAGACTGACAACTTTTCCCAACCCTAGGTTAGCTCACAGAGTATTTCATTATCTGCCTTTCTCCGACCATCTACTTCACTAGAACCTTCCCCTATCACTGGAACCCTTCACTGCTTCTATAATTCCTCAAATGGATCCTGTCCCCGCAGGCCTCAGAGGTGTGCATATTCTGTCATGTCTGCCTGGAAGAAGGTTCAGGCATACCCTCTCGGCCTTTCAGTCCTTTAATTAGAAAATATTTCAAACACAAACACTACAGAGAATAATACAACAGGCATGCATTTACCCACAACCTTGTAACACATATTACTATTTTGGTGTTTTTCACTAATCTCTTTTAATGAAGTGCCGCAGATCCAGTTGAATATGCTAACTTTAACTTTTTACCTAGAAGCAAACACTATTCTGCAGTGTGTTTTTTTGCTTTTGTCTTGTATATATTTGCCCATAAATATTATTTAGAATTGTTTTTGTGGGACTTTATAAACTTGTATACATTCAATACCGTATGTATTGATTTTTTATTTGCTTTTTTGGTCAACATACTATTTTCTGGCATCATCTCTGTTGATAACATGCAGAGCCAGTTCATTCCTTTAAACTCTTATTTGCGTTGTGTGAATATACCGTAATTTGATGAGTCATTCACTCACTGAATGGACATTTAGGCTAGTTCACATTTTGTGCTTTTACAAATAGCCCCACAGAAAACATCCTTGTAAATAGCCCCTTGGGCATGTGTGAGAGAGTTTTTCTCCAGGGTATATGCCTAAGCATAGAATTGCTGGGCCACAGGTTATACATATCTGCACATTTGCTAGATATTTGCAAGTCATGTAATCAACAAAGAATTAATATACAGAATATATATAAACAATTCCTTAAAATGTGTAAGGAAAATAAATGATCTAATAAAAAATGGACAAAGGATATAAACAGGCAACTTAAAAAAAAAAAGAAACCTCAGTTTGCTGTTAAATATTAGAAATATGTTCAACTCAGTAGTCATCAGGGAAATTCAAATTAAAACAAACAAACAAAAAAAACAAAGTGAGCTGGTATTTCATATCAAGGTGGCAGATACATACCAAGGTGGCACATCAAGGTGGCACATCAAGGTGGCAGAAATTTAAAAGGCTGAGGAAAGAGGATGCTGGTCTGGGAATCATGAGAGTTATCCTATGAGATGATAATGAGTGACTTAATCTCCCCGCGCCTTAGTTACTTCATCTGTAAAATAAATATAATCCCTAAGGATCCTGAAAACCCACATGTTTCCTTGACCTTCTCTCCCTGCTCAATTAAATATGATTCTAACAGCACCGGATCTGGGGCTATGGAATGGAAAAGGCATATTATCTGTCTCATTAAGCAAGGAGGGCTTGCTAGTATTGATGAACCCTGTTTTGATGCATCTATTTGTTCTTTTTTCCCCCAAACTATTTATTTTTCTTTTTATTTATTTAATTTTTTGAGACAGAGTCTCGCTCTGTCTCCAGGCTAGAGTGCAGTGGCATGATCTCGGCTCACTGCAGCCTCTGCCTCCCCGGTTCAAGTGATTCTCCTGCCTCAGCCTCCTGAGTAGCTGGGACTACAAGTGCATGCCACCATGCCAAGCTAACTGTTGTACTTTTATTAGAGACGGGGTTTCATCATGTTGGCCAGGATGGTCTCGATCTCTTGATCTTGTGATCCGCCTGCCTTGGCCTCCCAAAGTGCTGGGATTACAGGCATGAGCCACTGCACCCAGCAACTATTGATTAACTGCCTACTACATACTAGACATTTGCCAAGTCACTGGCCTGACAGAACTTATGGGAGAGTACAAAATAGAGAGTCAAATCCACAGTTAAGTGTTATGTGCAGGAGTGTAGAGGGGCAACAGGAGGTGCCATAACCCAGAGTTGAGATATTGACAAAGGATTCCTAAAAATAGCCGTGTCTAAAGGAGACTCGAAGGTTGAGTGGCATCATCCAGGTATAAGGAGGAGCAAATACAACCAGTCAAAAGGCTACATACAAACAGCATAAGGAAAGGTAAAGAAGTTAAAGAGCATTTGAAAGAATGGAAAGTCAGTATCTGAAGGCTAGCATTCAAGAAGTGAAGAGTAAAGAGATAAGGTGGGAGGGGTATAAGAATATACAGGCTCTGTAAAGGGGCTTAGATTTTATCCAAAGAGAAAGGGGAGCTATTGATGGCTTTAAAGAGAAAGGCAAGTTTGACGTATAGTCTAGAAAGGTCTAGCTCCAAGGCCAAGAACAAGAAGTCCAAATAACAACTCAGGCAGAAGGTGGTACAGAGTTACACACTGTGAGTGCCAAAGGGGATGCAGTGAAAAGGGCAAATCTAAGAAATTTTGGAGACATAGAATCAGTAGGACCTGGTTTGATTAGATGTATGAGGTCAGTAAAGAGAAAGAATCAGAATGTCTCTTGGGTTTGTGGCTTAAACAAATGTGGTAAATAAGGTGCTATTCATGGGGATGCACGTCACAGGTCACAGAACAGAAGCACTTGTGTACACGATGACAGTGTTGGACAGGTTGAGTTTGAGATATCTGAGGGACATCTGAGCGCAGATACCTAGCTATTATTTGAGTAAAGGACTCTAAAATCCTAAAGAACAGTGTTGCCTCAAGATTAAAGAATCATTACCCTAGAGCTGGCAATTGAAACTCTGCTAGTAAATAACGTTATCTGGCTGGCACTTCTAGAACAAGTAGAAAGAGCAAAGGAGACTAGGAAGAAGTTGTCAGAGGGGCAGGATTTAAAAAAAAAGGGTGCAGTTTTACACACACTCACACACACTCATAGATAAAGTAAGCAACAGGGTCAACAGCTGCTGAGAGCCACAAGAATTTTCTATCTATCCTAAAAGGTAGGTCTTAGCAATAATGACTTTTTAAGGAAGTCCCATAATGGTTGGTGGACCTACCCTATCCCAGAATGGGCTTTAAGAGATCAGTTTATGGTTACACTGGGGCACTGGGGCAGCCTGTGGAGAACTTGACCCCATTTCTCCAGTCCCCAGGAGGATCTGCCCTAGTAGAAAGTGTCACTTCTGACTTCACCATGCTTCTCAGTCACACCTGTATGGTTTTAGTGCAAGAGGCCACCCCCAATTAACTTGCTCTGCAGTGCCAAACAAGAGCTAGCAGATGATGCCATAGTGAGGTTTAAAGAAAGTATCCTGTTAACATCTGTGCAAACTTCTGAGATGTGGAAGGCAATGGCACATTTAGAAATTTAGCCAAAATGATAGAGACAATGCCCGCCAATTTTAGAAGAAAAAAAGAAGTCAGCTGGAAAAGGTGCTATGACCTAATTCAGGATGTACCAAGAACCACTGCCTCTACAAGGGCACTTTCACCAAAGACTAGGCCAGCAGTGCCAGCTTTGAACTCCTCCAAAGAAAAGAGGGGCTAAGAAAGTGTTCCTCTGCTTCCTCAACCCCTTCCAAATCACCATGCATTCTCAAACTAGAACCATTTATTCTCTGCTAGTCCCACCAGCTGCTCACTAACCTAGCAGACTTATCAGTGTTTGAATAAAGGCCTTGACAGTGCTACTTTAGTTTAAAAGGAAGAAAGAAAGAAAGAAATCTGATTTTCATTGGTTCCTTCCTACTACATTGGTTCCTTCCTTCCTACGACAGATTGCACAAATTACAAAGGTGGTCACATATGATGTCTTCCCATAATTCTGTCTTAGTGAAGTCAATAGAATGGTGGCATCCACGAAGCAAGAAATAGATGATGGGGTGATGAAGAATGTATGGTCCTCGGGGAAAAGGAAATACAGTCCCTGATCTCTTGTAAATACGTTCAAGGTAATAAAAGTGGGAGAGGATAGAAATGCACAATGACAATGTATGTCAAAACATTGTCATTCAGAGTGGATGGTTTAAAAGGTTAAGAGGAAGAAAAGGGCAGGCACTGTATACAGACATTTTCAGCCGTGTTTTCAAATCACTCATGGGTCTGAGGTGCTGAAAGGTCTGTAGGCCGGGGATTTATGTATAATCGAATCATTCAAAAACGTATAAATGGCTGCCAGAGCAAAGTACAATGTTCACTTTTGAAATAACAAAAAAAGCTTTGTTTTAAGTAGGCTGAATTGACTAAAGTCAAGTTTCAGTGAAGCATGTTTTTGCTTTGGGTGTCATTATTTAGTTTGGCATCCATGCCAAAGAAACCTTTTTCTTACTGCAACTGTTGTTTTTCTTCTGCTCCTACAACCCTGAAAGTCTAGGCAAGATCCGAAGCTACGTATTTAAATGAGAACTTGCTCCCTGTTTACCTTTGATTTTGATAAAGGGAGTGGGGAGCATGGGGTCTTGATTGCTTGCCAGGACTTGTAAAGCTGATAGTTGTGTGCCTTGTCTCTTGAATAATCTGGAAAATCAAGTTTAGCTGGTTTGATCAAAGAGTTTGCAAGTCAGTTGAGAACTCTTGCATGCAATAACTATAGATACTGTATACATCAACCAGCCAAAGGCCAAAAAGTGAACAGCTTTGCCAGAGATAAAGGATTATGTATGTTATGCTTGTGAATACCAAAAGGAGGAATTCTCCATTTTAATATGGATGGCTGAGGTTTGTGCTGGTTAGACATTCAGACAAACAAAATACTCTAAATCTTAGGGAATTAACTCATCATGAAAAAAACCTGTAAGCCTCCTGCTCTCTGCCCATTTGAATCCAGTGCGGAGTGAGGGAATAAACAACACACTTCCTACTGACAGTTCATCAAGAGAAAGGAGAGGAGTTTTAAATAGTTTTGAGATGAGAGTGTCTCATTTTTTGGAATCCCTTTTCATTCAAAGCTTCTAGCTGCAACACCTGTAGAGACAAGATGATTTTGATTGAGATTGATATTGATACAGAAAGGACCTGGCACACACTGTTTTTTGGACATCCTTCTTTTGGGCAAGTTGGTCACGTGGGAAAAACTCAGTTTCTCTGCTAAGAAGAAATGACTCCCTGGATCAGGAAACTATATGTCTCAATGTGAGAAACGAGAAAAATTGAAACTGGAAAAGTTCAATCAGATCATCTGCCTCTGGTCTTTCCTCTGAATCAACCATCTGACTGGGTCTCACAGGCTGATTTCATGTCCTGTGCTTTTGTTTTGATGTAACTAACTCAAAATTCAACACCTTTCTTGGCAAAACTATAGACAATGAATTGCTCCTTCAGCCAAGTATTTCGCTTTTTTAAAGATAATATTAAATAATTTCCTAAAAGGAAAACCGTTGGTAAGCCACTCAGTGCCCTAGCGTGAGTAAACAGTATTGTGGATACCTGCAAGACAGGTACTTTGATTGTGATTTCCTAAAATGGACACTGTTTTAGTTACTACTGAGAAGTCCCATGAAATGACTGTTTGGAAGAGCTTTACATACACATACACATACACACACACACACACATACACGGCACATTGATCTGGCATTAAACTAAATTACAGGTACAGCAGTGACATATATATTCGAATATACCAATACAAGTCACCGAATGTTATGTGCCATGAACAGTAATAGGCAATGCATTATTCAAGTTTTGTACTAAAGAACTACTTTGTTGCTAAGAATCAGTGTATTAAAAACATACATTCTTATTAGCTGCATTCCCAAGAGTTAGAAAGATGAGAGGTGGATCTCGGGTTTCAGGGAAGTATTATTAGGTTCTCAAAGTATTTTCTTAATCGCATGCATTTTTTAATAGAGAGCTCAGAGTCCACATCACATAAACAAGGTCTGATTGTGGGGTTTTGAATGGCTATCGCGGGGTTTTCCTCTTTCCGTGTTGTTTCTCCTCCTCACTGCACCAAATTTCACTTCTCGGAATCAGGACCTGAACTAAAGTTAAACATCATAAAGAAATTTACTCCGTAAAAAACGGCCTTTTATTGACTGAGAAGCATTTTTACAGTGTAATCTGCATTTTTGTAAGGCCTTGTGGAAAATCCCCTATGATTGAGTGGTACTTAAAGACTTAAAAATGTGCATTGCCCACGAAGCTTTCAAAAGTCAAAGAAACGGGCAAAGGGGAAAAACACTGGTCTATCTGACCGACCAGTCTCTTGTCTCCACAACAAAAAGACCAGTTTTATGACCCGCCCTGCTCATCGCCTCACCACCCTGCCCGGCCTCTCATCATCTTGGGGTGATGCCTGCTTTCTGGCCAGCAGTGAAACACTGAAGACCCCAATTGCCCCATCTCCGCTCCTAGAACCCTTTCCAAATTCTGTCTCTCCATCGTTTCTTCCCTGTGACCCCGCCTGGTTTTTTGTTCACAGCCTCTCGGTCCTCTCAGTCCTCTTTAGTTTTTGTCCCTCACTTCAAGTTTTTCTCTTTCACATATTTTTTCACTTCTCAAGACACATTTATTTGACAGCTTCTTCATCAGACCGTCTTATAGTCCACAGGTTCCACAGGACCCTTCCCCTTTAACCTGAAATGGCTGAGACACATAATCCTCTCTGTCTGCTTTCCTGATTCATTGTCCTCTTAATCCATAGCTTTGGAGCTTCCCTTTCTCTTGTTTGGGGGCTCATGCATGCCAGTGATTTGTATAAATGAGAGGGGATTTAATGTCACTCTTTCTCATTTGTACCTTGATAGGCTTTTTGTGAGTGGGTGAGAATGAGATGAAATTACAGGTAATTTGCCAGAAATCATATACTCCCGTGATAACACAGAACATTTAAACATTCTCAATCATGTGAGCACAGTGGAAAAATTTGAGAGTCATTGCTGAGCTATACTATGCTGAGCTACTTTTAATCAATTTGCTGTACATTCTAAATTCTGTGCTCTTAGAAGGCAGATTTCCTGGTCTGCAGCTTTATGGGCCTTCTTGGTTCTGCTGGTAATGCCTGCTGGCCTTCATTCAAACTTTCCCTGATCTTCTCCATTCTAAAACAAAAGAAAGCCAGACACACCTGCCAGTCAACTTCATCACTCTATTTCCAGTGAATCCCTTTCTTCTCTTGCTAGGTTCTTCTCTTTGTTCTTTGACTCCGTCCAATCTTCATCCTGTGGCATCACTTTTAAAAACAACCTAGGGATCTCTAACCATCTCATATTCAAAGTTTCTGTGTCTCTGTGCCTTTTTTGAACATCTTTATCATCATCCCAAGCAATTAATGCATTCCCTAAATACATATCGATCCTGTCTACCAAGAACTGTCAATGTAATTCCCTGATTTCTCTCCACTTTTGGTTCCCTGGCAACCACTCTCACTCAGTTTCTTTCGTAAATAGCCTTCTATGATTGCTCCTTCCCTCCGTGAGCACTTTGATCCCACATCCTAATCCTATTCCCAGGAGTTCTTCATTCCCATGTCCCGTTTTTCGCTCCCTCTCATCCTCGCTTCCTCACCTGTAAGATCTGCCTTATGTATTCCTTTACCCTTACCCCAATACATTTCTCTTCTCTCCTGATGTGTGGAATACAACATGGAAAAAGTCATCCTAACTCCAACTCTATCAACAGATGACAAAAGCAAACCTGTAACTACTTTTTCTTCCTTTAGAAAAAAAAAATCATTTCTGAATAACATCCCCAATATTGTTGGCAACAAAATAATTCTGTATTTTCTCTTGTAATTATAACTTCATGTAAGTTCTGTGACTTCACAACTCTTTCCCATAGGCTCACCAACTATGTCTCCCAGATCTCATTTTACAGATCCTCCCGCCCTTTTTTCTGGGCTGACTTCATGATTTGGCATTGGGTGGAAGACCAATGACTATTTTCAATACACTTTTCGATTTATTCTTATAACAGGATTTATTGAGTTGAGAATTGACTTACATTTGGAAGCTGATTGTTGATTTTCACATAAGCACATCCTTCTGCTGCTAATTATAAGCTATAGCCTCTTAAGTAGTACATGGCCAGTTAGGCATTCAATTTTTGTATTGAAATACTGACATCTACAATTTTTTTCAAGACTGTTTTGTTTGCTTTATATTAAGAATAATTTATATTATCTTGTTTTAAATTTCTTCAATAAAAATATTGAGCTTACCACCAAACAGCATGCTTTATTTTTTGGTCACACATTTCTAGATTGTAAGTTCACCAAAGACGTTAAGTCCACAGCTAGTCCTGAATTTAAAAAATAAAGTATGAATATCTTATAGATTAACTGAAACTCAATATATACTAAATAGGGAGTTTTTTCCCCTAAATTTTATTCAATATTATGGCCATTTCTATGCAAATTCTTCCTAAATCTGTACCTTAAACCTTACTTTTTTCTGAGCCACAGATGAGATAATAGCTGCCTGCTGTCCACCTCCACCTAAAATCACCTTGCAAACAATGGATCCAAAATGAAGCCCTCCTCCAAGCCCGCTGCTCATATGGGCTGTCGCCTAAAAGAACTCTATGAATGATGCAATCCAAGTGCTATGGGACCCCCAAGGGTAGAGGGACATCGGCTGCCTGACAAGATGGAGGAAGACTTCCTCTGTAACAGCCTGTCGGAGCTGATTTTTAAAAAATAAGCAAAAAATCTCCCAGAGATCATTTCAGGCACAGAAAGATAGCCCGATCAAGGCAGAATTACAAATGGCCCAAAGCCCGTGTTTCATTCCCATTCCGACTGCCAATACCCTAGTTCGAATCTCTATCCTCAGGTCCAGTATATTCCATCTCCAGCCCATCCCTCATGCAGATTTTTCTCTAATCACTCCCTATCAAGGCTCTGTGTTCCAGCCGTAATTAATATTACCCCGCTACTTGGAAAGCTTTTATTTCCCCTCTGCCCATGGAAGTTCTATTCACTAAGGTGAATGGTGAGGACTTCCTGACTCCTCTGGGTAGAATTAATGACACTTTCTTTTGTGCTATTATATCATGTAATGCTGCTCACAGCCAGACCTGTATTACATCTGGTTGTGCATTTTTCCACTTCCCTCGCCAGACTATAAACTCCTTCAGAACAGAGACCATATCTTACTTATCTGTGCTTCTCCAGTGGTGCTGAGCAGAGTGCTTTGTTATGTGGCAGGTTCTCCATTATTATCTATTGAATTGAATTGAATAAATGGTTACTGAATGAAAAAAAAATTACACAGTTTTATCTACATAATTATAGCTAAGCTGATACAGGTGAGTACTATGCAATTCTTTTCGTTCCCAAGTCTCAACTCGCTGTTGAATCATTTGTAGATTTCTTGACATATTTTTTTTATATTACTAGGATTTTGTGGTGTAAAAATATTATCTAATAATTTGACTTACTGTAAAAGTAATTCCTTAGCTTTGTAATCTATATGTAGCTAAGGTTGTAGCTCTATTATGCTTCCATCTTAGCAAGTGAAGCAATTTCAGTTTTAGAGTGAGGTTTTTCCTTTTGCCTCTTGAGGACTTTACACTCAAAAGGAATAATTTCATTCCCACACAAAATGAAATAATTACACTGCAGATGAATCTTGTGCTGCACCAATTTTATGCTCCATGTTATATTTTTAATAATCTTTGCCTATAAATAATGATTTAATACAGGTGTCCTTATGCCAAATCTTAAATAATTTAAACTTTTTGCAATAAATTTGGCCACCATAGTATTGTTTCTATGTGGCAGCAGCTGATTGAAAATAAATGAAATATTAGGGAAATTTTATTTACTTTGGCCCATGTCCATGTGGAGATGGTGAAGATAGTAGAGACCGGGACTTAGCAGCTCTTCTGTTGGGGGCTTTTTCATGAGTTGGGACCACTGGAGCCAGTGGAACATCTTCAGTCACTATCTCCCTGACTCCAGTCATAAGGTAAATTCTGTGTTGCTCCTGAGCCACTTAGATGGATCACAGTTTCTCTTAGATCAGCCCTGTGCCCACATGAAGGGCTGATGTTGATATTCATTATATTTTATTTTATAGTCAGTGCTTTTTAGATATCAAAACAAAACCACATGAAACTAATTCCAAACATAAAAGTAAATATTAACAAGCAAGACTTCTTAGCTATATATTGACTAAAATACAGTCTCTAATTTGGGAATCCTTCCTGTGTTGCAAAGATTTAAGATCCTTTTGCTCATTGACTTATGCCAAAAACTAATAATCAAAATGCCTGAAAATTTAGCATGAAAATTAAATAGTCACAAGTGACTGTATTACAGGTTTTTATAATACAATCAATATATTTCAGTCACAAATCTCATTGATTTTAATAAAATATACTGGTCTCTAGTAACCTACTCTTATATAGCTGGCATAATTCTTAATCTCTTCTGCTTGAAATACCAAATATTTTTCATCTACCAATAAAAGTAATTTCTCATTGTAAATTAGTATTTTCAAGATGATGGACATCCCAGTTACACTGATTTGATCATTACACATTGTATACTTGCATCAAAGTATCACATGTACCACCAAAATAAGTATGATGATATATCAATTTTTAAAATACCCAAAAATCTGTATTTTCAATTGTAGATAGTAAAAACATTTCTGATTTCTCAATCTATCAAATTGGAAAAGCTTATCTTTTCAGTACATAAATGTCCTTAGTGTCTTGTAGAACATTGTTCCTATCATACACAATGCCATCCAGTAGTTCCAGGGCTACTTGCACCAGAGATTCTGAAATAGCATCCTCTGTGACTGTTCCATTGACCTTGCTCAGAATACATAGGTGAGGAATTCTTTTTGTTGTTGTTGTTTATACTTTAAGTTCTGGGGTACGTGTGCAGATCTTGCAGGATTATTACATAGGTATACACATGCCATGGTGGTTTGCTGCTTCCATCAGCCCATCACCAATATTAGGTATTTCTCCTAATGTTACCACTCCCCAACCTCCAACCCTGCTATCGCACCCTTAGTCCCCCACCACCAGACCCCAGCATGTGATGTTCCCCTCCCTGTGTCCATGTGTTCTCATTGTTCATCACCCACTTATGAGTGACAATATGCGATGTTTGGTTTTCTGTTCTTGTGTCAGTTTGCTGAGAATAATGGTTTCCAGATTCATCCATGTCCCTGCAAAGGATATGAACTCATCCTTTTTATGGCTGCATAGTACTCCATGGGGTATATGTGCCACATTTTCTTTATCCAGTCTATCCTTGATGGGCATTTGGGTTGGTTTCAGGTCTTTGCTATTGTAAACAGTGCCGCAATGAACGTACGTGTGCATGTGTCTTTATAATAGAACGATTTATAATCCTTTGGGTATATACCCAGTAATGGGATTGCTGGGTCTAATGGTATTTCTATTTCTAGATCCTTAAGGAATCGCCACACTGTCTTACACAATGGTTGAACTAACTTATACTCCCACCAATAGTAAGTGTTCCTATTTCTCCACAGCCTCTCCATTATCTGTTGTCTCCAGATTTTTTAATGATTGCCATTCTAACTGGTGTGAGATGGTATCTCAGTGTGGTTTTGATTTGCATTTCTCTAATGACCAGTGATGATGAGCATTTTTTCATATGTTTGTTGGCTTCATATATGTCTTCTTTTGAAAAGTGTGTTTTCATATCCTTTGCCCATTTTTGAATGGGTTTGTTTATTTTTTTTCTTGTAAATCTGTTTTAGTTTTTTGTAGATTCTGGATATTAGCCTTTTGTCAGATGTGTAGATTGCAAAAATTTTTCCCATTCTGTTGGTGGCTGATTCATTCTAATGATTGTTTCTTTTGCTGTGCAGAAACTCCTAAGTTTAATTAGATTCCATTTGTCTATTTTGGCTTTTGTTGCCAATGCTTTTGGTGTTTTAGCCATGAAGTCCTTGCCTGTGCCTATGTCCTGAATGGTGTTGCCTAGGTTTTCTTCTAGGGTTTTTATGGTGTTAGTTCTTATGTTTAAATCTTTAATCCATCTGGAACTTCTACCACTGATGGCTTGTTTCAGGTCTGTATCAACTTACTCTTTGAAAAATTTTGACATAACGGTGGTGAATAAAATTGCATATGAGGATGATTGTGCAGATGAATAACCAAGAAGAGAGTTTATAGGCAGAAGATGCAAACAGGACATATAATCTATACTCCAGAAGTAGATATTTTATTCTCCATTTGCACATCAAATTTTAAGAACTGTGGGTTTGTTCTGCAATAGTTTAATATAGAAGTCATGAACATTATACTTTGTTAAGCAACAAGGTCATGGAAGATTTGCCTAGTTTGAATTAAATCAATATTATTTTGTTATTCTTTATCCTAAGCCCAAAAGACCATATAAAATCAACAAGATATTGATGTAACTAAATCTTCTTCAGTAAGATTTATGAGGCACTGATATGAGAATAGAAATTGACTAAGCAGTAACCAGAGATATAAAATCTTCAATTGAGTTTTCAAAGCAGCATTATTTATATGTGTTTTCTATATTAAACTCTAACACTTGCACCAAAACTATATAGTATTATTTAATATTATATAGTAGATTATAAATATCTGTATAAAATAAAATTTGCAGTAATTACATGTATATCACATATTTGATATTATAGGTAACATTTTGTCTTTCACTGTAAGTTAAAGTTAATTTTATAGGCAAATAAAAATTCATATATCTAAGATGACTGAGTATTCTAAGATGACTGAGTAAACATTAAGCAAAAATGTGAAATTGCATTATTGGAGAATCAATAATAAAAATAAATGGACTAAGGGAGACAGTTGATGAGTGTTATTAAAGTTTTACAATCACAATTTTAGTTTGTTCTGTAAAAAAATACTTCTTTGAACTAGAAGGTATACATTAAACATGTGTTTTAATGGAGTTTTATATATAGTACCATACAGATTTGTTTAGAGTTATCTATTATTCTATTAGCTGAATTCCTTTTTTATTTTCCTTTTCTTTCCAGTTTAATCATTTCATGGACATTAGTGTTGCAGAATAAAATAGAAATTATTATTCATTTTAAAGATGTTTAAAGCAATGTTTTAGTATTATTTTTTGTTAATCAGAATGCATTTTTTAAATTCCAAGACTTTGCCATTTGCCTGCAATTAGCAGGAACTAGCTCTATTATTTGATGTTTGTTTATTTGGGTATTTATTTATTTCAAACAAGATTAGGGAGTCTGATAATTACCATTCCATCAATCATGAGTTTACTGTCCTTTGGAAAGTCTTGTGGCAAACATCAGGCAGGAGCCCCAGATTTGATGCAGGTGAGTAATTTTACTATAATTAATCACTAAACACACTGCAGGCAAAAGGCTAAGCAACAAAGAAAGACATGATTGTTGCCGAGGATTCCATGTTTTGGGATAATTTATTAAATGCAAATTCAGTTACTTGCACACATCTATTACAGTACATATGCCATTAAGTAGTTTTTGTTTCAACTTAAACCTAAAAGCACTTTATATTTGAATGATCCCCCTGTTGTATTGGTTATAAGAAGAATGACCACATAATTTAACTTGAAACAGGGATATTTGTGAAAGTGAAAAGAGTTGGTAATAGTAAATAGTGAAGCCTGTAACTCTAAACCAGGACTTTCCCAAGCTAACCAAAGATCATTCTAGTTATAAGATGTACTTCAGAAAAGAAGCAAAATTGTTGGTATCTGTGCTTGTCTCCTTTAGCGTTCTATTATTTTTTGTCTACCTTTTTCTTTTTGTAAGATATATTACTCTTTTTTCTAGATTTGACCTCCCCATCAGTACAGATTGTTTTAATTGTCCAAAAAAGATAAATAATCACATGCTCCCCTGGCCCCTTCTAATTTCCAGTTTTGCAAAAACAGCTCCAACATGTTGTAAAATGATTCAAATATTTTGGAAATCTTGTAAGATATCTTTGTATGTTTATTTGGCTGTTCAAATACATGATTCAAGAAAGATTTAAATTAAACCAGTCACATTCTAATTTCTTTATGTCCACTAGAAACTAATAATAGCTTTAGTATTATTTAAATATATAAACTCTGTTCTATATTATTATGGGTTCAGGTGCTAATTTATACTAATATAATGGATGCATATAGCATCCTATGACATTCAATAATTGTTGAAAAAACAAATAATTGAATGGGCAAGATATATTTATATAACTTAAACTTCTAAGTTTAAACATTATTTGAATATAAACCTAATGCTAAGTTATTATTTTATTATTCTTATGAGCTAAAACATAATTTGTTGCAACACCAAAATACTGAGATGGGTTCTTGCTGAGCTACAGATAGATCCTTGTACATTTAAAAAAAAAAGTTGTCTTTAAAAATGTCAGTTGTGTCCTAGGAATAAGAATATATTACTCAGGCATAATTTAAATAACAATGTATATAGATTTGTATTAATCCATTTTCATGCTGCTGATAAAGACATATCTGAGCCTGGGAAATTTACAAAAAAAAAGAGATTTCATTGGATTTATAGATTTATATTAATCCATTTTCATGCTGCTGATAAAGACATACCTGAGCCTGGGAAATTTACAAAAAAAAAAAGAGATTTAATTGGATTTCCAGTTCTATGTGGCTGGGGAAGCCTCAAAATCATGGTAGAAGGCAAGGAGGAGCAAGTCATGTCTTACATGGATGGCAGGCAAAAAGAGAGAGCTTGTGCAGGGAAATTTCCCTTTTTAAAACCATCAGATCTCATGAGATTTATTCACTATCATGAGAATCACATGATAGTGAATAGTCCCCCACAATTCATAGTGATAGTCCCCTACAATTCAATTACCTTTCACTGGGTCCCTCCCACAACATGTGGGAATTATGGGAGATATAATTCAAGATAAGATTTCAGTGGAGACACAGCCAAGCCATATCATTCTGCCCCAGCTCCTCCCAAATCTTACATCCTCACATTTTAAAACAAATGCTTCCCAAAGTCCCCCGATGTCTTAACTCATTTCAGCATTGACTCAAAAGTCCACAGTCCAGTGTTTCATCTGAGACAAGGCAAGTCCCTTCCACCTATGGGTCTGTAAAGTCAAAAGCAAGTGAGCTTCCTCCTGGATACAATGGGTACAGGTATTGGGTAAATACAGTCATTCCAAATGGGAGAAAAAGGCCAAAATGAAGGGACTACAGATACCATATGAGTCCAGTATCCAGCGGGGCAGTCAAATCTTAAAGTTCCAAAATGAACTCCTTTGACTCCATGTCTCACATTCAGATCACACTGATGCAACAGCTGGGTTCCCATGGTTTTGGATACCTCTGTCCCTGTAGCTTTTCAGGGTACAGCCTCCCTCCTGGCTGCTTTCATGGGCTGGCATTCAGAGTCTGCAGGTTTTCCAGGTGCATGGTGCAAGCTATCAGTGGATCTACCATTTTGGGGTCTGGAGGAGAGTGGCCCTCTTCTTGGAGCTCCGCTAGGTTGTGCCCCAGTTGGGACTCTGTGGAGGCTTTGACCTAACATTTCCCTTCTGCGCTGCTCTAGCAGAGGTACTCCATGAGGGCTCTGCGCCTGCAGCAAACTTTTGTCTGGACATCAGGTAATTCCATGCAGCCTCTGAAATCTAGGTAGAGGTTCCTAAACCTCAATTTTTGACTTCTGTGTATCCACAGATTAAACACCACATAGAAGCTGCCAAGGCTTGGGGTTTGCACCCTCCGAAGCCATGGCCTAAGCTGCACCTTTGCTCCTTTCAGCCATGGCTGGAGTGGCTGAGACACAAGGCACCAAGTCCTTAGACTGCACAGGGCATGGGGACCCTAGGCCCAGCCCATGAAGCCATCTTTAGCTCCCTGATCTCCAGGTCTGTGATGAAAGTGCTTCCATGAAGACCTCTGACATGCCGTGAATACATTTTCTCCATTGTCTTGGGGATTAACATTTGGCTCCTCATTACTTAGGCAAATTTCTGCAGCCGGGGCTTGAATTTCTCCTCAGAAAATGGGATTTTCTTTTCTATCACATTATCAGGATGCAAATTTTCCAAACTTTTATGCTCTGCTTCCTTTATAAAACTGAATGCCTTTAACAGGACCCAAGACACCTCTTGAATGCTTTGCTGCTTAGAAATTAATGTTACCAGACACCCTAAATTATCTCCTTGAAGTTCAAAGTTCCACAGATCTCTAGGGCAGGCACAAAATGCCACCAGTCTTTTTGCTAAAACAGCAAAAGTCACCTTTACTCCCAGTTGCCAACAAGTTCCTCCTCTCCATCTGAGACTACCACAGCCTGGATTTTAAAACTTTTGGTGGTTTTACCTACTCTCTTAGCTTTAAAAACCACTGATAATGCTGATGACTCACACATTTATAACTTCAGCATAGATTCACGATTAAACTATGTACTCACATAGCAATTATATGAAAACATCTTTGGATATCTAAGTGAGAAGTAAAGCTCAAATGCCCAGAATGAATTCATCTTCCTTCCTCCATATTATTATCCATATTATCCATATTAAAGCCATTCAACAAGTCTTTAGGAAGTTCCAAACTTTGTCACATTGCCCTGTATTCTTCTGAGCCCTCCAAACTATTCCAGCCTCTGCTTGTTACCCACTTCCAAAATCGCTTCCACATCTTTGAGTATCTTTTCAGCTGCATTCCACTCTACAGGTACCAATTTGTTGTATTAATTTGTTTTCATGCTGCTGATAAAGACATAACTGAGACTGGCCAATTTACAATAGAAAGAGATTTAATTAGACTTACAGTTCCATGTGACTGGGGAAGCCTCACAATCATGAAGGAAGACAAGGAGGAGCAAGTCATGTCATACATGGATGGCAGCAGGCAAAAGAGAGAGCTTGTATGGGAAAACTCTTTTTTTAAAAAACCATCAGATCTCATGTGACTCATTCACTTTCAGGAGAATAGCATGAGAAAGACCCACCCCCATGATTCAGTTATCTCCCACTGAATTCCTTCCACAACATGTGGGAATTTTGGAAGATACAATTCAAAATGAGATTTGGGTGAAGACAGCCAAACCATATCAAGATTATTTTTTATATTTATTATAAATATCTGTATATATACATATATTATAATTTAAAAATAAAGAGATAGAAATTTAAAATTCTGTCTGCATTGAATATGTTAGAAAAGAGGTTTTATTAAAAGAACACAAAATTTTGGTTCTCTACAAATGCAAACATAATGTGAAAACAATCCAAAAATTAGAAAATAAAACCAATAACAAATATGAAAATACATTATTGGAAATGGATCTTATAACAATGGTTACATCAATTTAAAAAATATATGTGTAACACATAAAACACCCTGCTGACAAAGCTCTATGATGTTCCTACATTTAATTCAGGCCATCTCAAGAGAAAAAAAAAACAGATAAATTCATACATATACATATAAATGCATATTTTTCAAAAACTATAATGTATCCATAATTCTAAAGTTGCTAATCTATTGGTCACTAACTGTTATACTCAAAGATAAAGATGGAAGCAGCATCAATTATCTGAGGCAGTGCTCATAAACATAAATGTAAAACATTAGATACATGATTAAATAAGATATATAGGTAATTATTTATTTGAATATATGTATATTTATACAATCCAAAATCAACCTATTACATAATCATCATCATTAATACTGTATGGAATGGCGTTTTTCAAATAGCTATGATGATTTCCTCTGAGAATGAGGCCTAAAACAAATATTCTTTGGTAATGAAAAATCGTGTTCTATTGCAATTCTGCAAGATCACAGTACTGCATTAAAGAGTGGGAATAAATCAACACAGAGGGAGACTAGAAAACAGTTAAGGCTCACTATTTACCTCAGAGCTTTACTTATTTGAAGAAATCCCTGTAATTCTGCTTCATACATTTTGCCAGGGAAAGGCACCAAAGGCAGAATATAGATCTTTCCACCACTCACTGTAGTTCTGTTCCCTATGGTACGCTCATTCCTTTGGTGGTTTTACTTTCTCTCTTAGCTTTATACATCACTGATATGCTGATGAGTCCCACACTCATAACTTCAGTATAGACTCACTATTGAACTATGCACTCACATAGAATTGTATGAAAACATCTTTTGGATGTCTAAGTAAGACTTAAAGCTCAGAATAAATTCATCTTCCCTCCCCCAAGCTCATCTCCACCAGCAACATTGTATATCCAGGAAAAGGATTTTATTCCAATTATTGAAAAGTCAAACTTTGGATTAACTCTCAGGACTGACTAGATAATTTGTGTCACTCAGTGTACCGTGAAAAATGCAGAAATGGGCCCTTGTTCAAAAATTATTAAGAATTCCAAGATGATGACAACAAAACATTAAGCCACACATTGGAGCCTTCTGCACACAGTGTATCATGTGAAGGCACAGGTCACACACCCCAGATATGGGAAATATTAATCTTTGGCTTTTTTGCCCCTTACGTAGATCATATACATAGCCACTTGGATACAAACAAACAAACAATAACCAAAAACCCACACAAAAACACAACAAGGTGATGACTGTGTGTGAATATTTATCCAGAATTTTCCACTTACCACAACAGTCACAGAAGACATCTGGTGCTAATCATCATCAGCTCTCATCTGAGTTAAGACTAAATCATCTTTGGGTTTTGGCCCTTTCTTGAGTGACCCTTTGGAATTAGATCTCATCACTTCACTCTGCTCAAAGTCTTCCAATATCTTTCTAGTTCTCTTGGAGAAACCGCTGAAGACCTGTGCAGACTGTCATGTCATGATCTTCTCTCTCTGCTCTCCTTTGCCTCAAACCTCAAGAAACTTCATCTTCCACCACTGCCTCCTGCTCCTCTCACCACACTGACTGCAGGTCTTTTACATCAGCCCATGGGGCTCACTCCCAGCTCCCAGCATTTGGTTGGCTGCACTCTCTACTCACCATGCCCTGCCTTACTGTTTCCATGGTCACCCTCTGTATTAGTACATTCTCTTGCTGCTATGAAGAAATACCCAAGACTGGATAGTTTGTAAATAAAAGAGGTTTAATTGACTCACAGTTCTACATGGCTGGGAAAGCCTCAGATACTTACAATCATGGTGGAAAGCAAATATTCACAGGGTGGAAGGAGAGAAAAGAAATTGCTGAATGAAGTGGGAAGCCCCATATAAAACCATCAAATCTCATGAGAACTTATTCACTATTTAAAGAATAGCATGGGGAAAACTGTCCCCATGATTCAATTACCTCCCTCCAGATCCCTCCACCACACATGGGGTTTATGGGAACTATAATTCAAAATGAGATTTGTGTGGGGAAACAACCAAGCCATATCAGTCTGCCCCCACCCCACCCAAATCTCATACGCTTACATAAATTTCAAAACACAATTATGCCTTCCCAACAGTCCCACAAAGTCTTAGCTTATTCCAGCACTAACCCAAAAGCCAAGTCGAAAGTCTCATCTGAGACAAGGCAAGTTCTTTCCACCCGTGAGCCTGTAAAATCAAAAGCAAGTTAGTCACTTCCTAGATAAGATGAAGGTACAGACATTGGGTAAATATACCTGTTCCAAATGGGAGTAATTGCCCAAAACAAAGGTGATACAGGCCCCATGCAAGTCCAAAATCCAATGAAGAAGTAATTAAATTTTAAAGCTCTAAAATAATCTCCTTTGACCCCCTGTCTCACATTGAGGTCATCTGATACAAAAGGTAAGTTCCCACAGCCTTGGGCAGCTCTGCTCTTGTGGCTTTGCAGGGGACAGACTTTCACCAGGCTACTTTAACTCACGGGTGTTGAGTTCCGGGGGTTTTTCCAGGGTCATAGGTGCAAACTGTTGGTGGATCTAACATTCTGGTGTCTGGAGGATGGTGATCCTCTTCTCACAGCTCCACTAGGCAGTGCAACAGTGTGGATCTGTGTAGATGCTCCAACCCCACATTTCCCTTCTCCACTGCCCTAACAGAGGTTCTCCATGAGAGTTCCACCCTTGCAGCAAATTTCATCCAGGACATCCAGCCTTTTCCATACATCTTCTGAAATCTAAGCAAGGGTTCCCAAACCTCAATTCTTGATTTCTTTGCAGCTACAAGCTCAACATGTGGAAGCTGCCAAGACCATAGCATGAAGCCATGCCCTGATCTGTGCCAGGGCTCATTTTAGCCACAGATAGAGGGGCTGGGATGCAGCACACCAAGTCCCTAGGCTGCACACAACAGGGGGGCCCTGGAAACCAGTTTTTCCTCCTAGGCCTCCTGGCCTGTGGTATGAAGGGCTTCTGTGAAAGTCTCTGACATGCCCTGGAGAAAATTTTAATTCTTGTCTTCTATGCACCGATAGGCCCAACACCACATGTAATCTGCCAAGGATTGGGGCTTCCACCCTCTGAAGCAACAGCCTGAGGTCTACATTGGCCCCTTTTAGCCATGCCTGGAATGGCTGAGATGCAGGACACCAACTTCCAAGACTGCACAAAGCAGCAAGGCCCTAAGCCAGACCCATGAAACCATTTTTCCTTCCTAGGCCTCCCTGCTTGTGATGTGAGGGGCTGCTGTGAAGACCTCTGATATGCCCTGGAGACACTTTCCCCATTGTCATGGTGACTAACATTTGCCTCCTCATTACTTATGCAAGTTTCTGTAGCAAGCTTTAATTTCTCCCCAGAAAATGGGTTTTTCTTTTCTATTGCATCATCAGGATGCAAATTTTCCAAACTTTTATGCTCTACTTCCTCCTGAATGCTTTGCTGCTTAGAAATTTCTTCTCTCAGATACCCTAAATCATCTCCCTCAAGTTCAAATTTCCACAGATATCCAGGGCAGGGGCAAAATGCCACCAATCTCTTTGCTAAAGCATAGCAAGAGACACCTTTGCTTCAGTTCCCAACAAGTTCCTCATCTCCATCTGAAGCCACCTCAGCTTGGATTTCATTGTCTGCATTACTATTAGCATTTTGGTCAAAGCCATTCCACAAGTCTCTAGTAAGTTTAAAATTTCCCACATCTTTCCATCTTCTGAGTCCTGCAAGATGCTAGGAAGTTCCAAACATCCCCACATCCTTCTTTCTTCTTCTGAGCCCTCCAAACTGTTCCATCCTCTGTTACTTAGTTCCAAACTCACTTCCACATTTTCAGGTATACTTATTATAGCACTCCACACTACCAGTACCAGTTTTCTGTATACTCATGCTGCTATGAAGAAAATACCCAAGACTGGGCAGTTTATAAAGAAAAGAGGTTTAATTGACTCACAGTTCTACATGGCTGGGGAGGCCTCAGGAAACTTACAATCATGGTGGAAGGCTTCTCTTCACAGAGCAGCAGGAAAGAGAAGAATTAGAGCCAAGTGAAAGGGGAAGACTCTTATGAAACCATCAACTCTCATGAGAACTCACTATCACAATAAATAGCATGGTGGAAATGACACCCACGATTTAATTACTTCCTATCAGTCCTCTCCCATGACATGTGGGGCTTATGGGAACTGCAATTCAAGGTGAAATTTGGGTGTGGACACAGCCAAACCATATCATCCCCTCATCTTCAAGGTCAAAGGCAGTGTTTTACTTCCTAATGGACTCAACCCAAAACCCTATTTAATATTTGAATCACCTGACTCACTCTTTTTGTGGCTTAATCTTGTTCTGGGTTTTCTTCTCCTGAGAACTGGCCTGTAGTTGTGGATCAGCCCCTATGTGTCCCCTGAGCAAGGTTCCTCAGACTCAGCACTGACAGTGCTGCAAAGCTTCAATGCCCAACTGGCATGCTGCTTCATGAGCCACTACTCCACAGACCCACCAGCCAGACTCTGGGGCTTCTTCATGGAAATTGTGAATAAAACTATATACTTCATCTGGCAAATATTTTGCTATCCCAAAATAGAGGATTTATTGTGGCATACGTAACTTAGGTGTTATTTCACACTGTTCTGTCAAACACACAGAGTAGTCACACTTCCCAGTGGCAGTGTAGCAACCTCAGGCTGATTGTTGAAAATTGTGGAGGAAGCCCCCTAGTGAGATGGAAGAGATGCGTAATCTAAACTGCCTGGATCTTTGAGTCTCTACCTAAAGGCTGATGTCTTGGAGAATATCCATATCCACAGTAGATTTGTCATGATCAAGGATGTGAGCTTTCTGTGATAAGCCACTGAGATGTTTGTGTTTCTCACTTCAGCATAGCTTAGCCTTTTCTGCCTAATATAGTGATGCGTACAGTGATACATAGTTAACATTTTAAATGATATTCTAATCAATAATTAACATGAATGTTATGTAATTTGAATATATATAATTATATACAATATATAATAATCTGTATCTTATCAATCTCGCTATCTCTGTCTATAGAGATATAGAATGCTAAAGGAACATAGTCATGCTAATCTTCTATAGACATTATCTATACATATATAGATACATAGATATATCTACTGTCTATAGAGAGATAAATAATGCCTATAGAACATTTTCGTGGCTATGTTCCTTTAGCACTTTTGTTTTAAAAAATAGAAAAGAGATATAAAAAGTTTTTAAATAAAAATAGATTTTTCATTATTATTTCAGTGGAGACTTTGAGACTTTTATGTGTCCATTTTCCACATAATTTTTAAAATTTAAATACAGTGAATAATTTAAAAATATCATTTTTATTTAAACACAAATATGTTCAAAGGCAGTTATAATTATTTGCATTTATTTTGCAGACATTTTTAAAATTGTATTTCTCTTTTGAAGCACCTTCTAAAATGTTTGTCTTAATATTTGTGGTATAAGAAAGCATTTTCTATTTCTCTCACTTTTCTCTCTGTCACTTTCTTTCTCTGTTGCACATTCACCTTTTCCAAAAAAAAAAAAAAAATGAGAGTGACAGTTTTGGTAACATCCACTTAGTGTTTAATGAAAAAGACTGAGAAGATTGAGAGGGGTTCAGGTTGTTAGTAGAGGCAGAATACAGTCAATTTTCTTGTGAAGTGCAGGAAAAGGACAGGAGAAAAGGAGGGAGAGGGTGAGAAGCCAGTGAAGCCCTGCAGTGCCTGCCCTTGGGTTGTCCACTGAACACCAGGCAAGGCAGGAGGAGAAGACTTCATGAAGCAGGGAGCCATGATTTCACTTGTTGCAGAAGGCAGCCAGTGCTCTACAAAAATAAGACTCTACTTAGCTGAACAGCACGGGTTCTATTCCAAGAAATGTATCAGACATTGATGAGCATGGTGAGGCCTCAGGTGTAAATTTCAGTTTTGATTTTTATTTCTTCAGTATTGTAAAATTATTTTTATTAATGAAAAACTTTAGCATTAGTCCTTTTAAGCTTTATTCTGGATTTTTCATAATGTAAAGCTCCAATATTTTTGTATAAAGCAATTGTATAGGCATTTTGTGGTTCCTCTATGAATTATAGTTAATTCATAATATCTCAGCAAGGAATCAAAAAACATTTGCCAGTATAATTATGTGTGTCAATAAATATAGACCTGGAGGGATTAATTGATCTCACCAAAGTCACCCAGCAGTTATCAATGTCAGACGCTGGAGGTCTGCTGAGAACACTGACACCAGTCAGTTGTTAGTTTTCTTGCTCTGTGACCCATCCATCTCTTTATTCTTAGCTAATGTGAGAAATACTTTTGATCAAACTAAATATTTTATCTGGCAAGAAGCAGCATGACATATCAAGCTCATTCTATTTCTGCTTGAAGATATCCATTTCTCTATTGTCTTCCTCCCCCTTGTTCAGTCCATCAGAAAACAATGTGTCTTATAGCTGCCATTTTTAATAATCCGATGACTTTTCATGTGGTTGTACTCTGTGCTACTTTCCAGCCTAGGAAATGAGTTTTGATTAGACTTTAATAAAGTTATATTTAGGATGAACTCAAGAGATTTTAAGTTAATGCAATGTTTCAATCAATAAGAAAATATGTTAGAGTTCCAAATAATATGTAGCCCACATTTCCCACTCTGGGAAATTTACAATACTATTCAGAAGTCTACCTTATACAAATATAAATAAGTTTATGGAATCAGCAAGAGTCTAGAGTGAGTCCCCAGGGCAAATATTTTGTACAAAATCTCGGGGGAGTGTAGGTGGCCCATAGGGTGATCCAACATGGAGTGGCTGTGGTCCGCATTGTATGTTTATAAATAGCATGTAGATTACTGATTAAAATTCTCAGCATTTAGAGTGAAATTCAGAACAGAGAAATTCAGTAACTCAACTTCATAGAAGATGAGACATGAATAAAAATATTTCACACCTTTTAAATGAATTTATATAGAATATAACAAGGATAATATCAAATTCCTATACAAAATTATGCAATTATTCAGTAAAAAGTTTTCTTTTTGTCATCTGTGACTCTTATAGTATAAATTCCAAGAAAACATACATATAATATTATGATACTATAAATAAGTTATTATGAAAATATAAATAGGCTATATTTTTATATAGACTTTCTTAAAAATTTTTAGTTATTGAATTTGCAGTTTTGTATATTTGCAGAGGTAGCTCCTTTTACTACCATAAAGGCAGGTCTTCATGAGCATTTCAATATTATATGTAAAGCCATCAACATTTCTGTAATAAACTCAAATGCTTTAAAATATTGATTTTAGATAAATAGATTAATTTTTAAGGTATCACATTAAATTTTACTTAGGGATCAAAGTTTAAATGCAGGTTATCTCATTATCACTGACAGAAAGGTATGAAGATGTTCATTAAGGTGACCAAAGTTTCAAAAGATGAATAAATTTTGTATTTTTAGGGAGAAAAATAAAAAAAATTTTATTTTTAGGGAGAAAAATAAAATATCTTACTTTTCAAGTACACACATTTGTAATGTAAATGGTTCAATTTGGACATTTTGTTGAGCTACAGAGATACCAAGAACGTATACCACTGTGTAGCTGCTTGTTAGTGGTTGTGGTCATAGAATAATGATTATTTCTAATTGAAAGTGAAGGTATAGGTATATTAGTCTGTTTTCACAGTGCTGACGAAGACATAACCACGACTGGGAAGAAAAAGAGGTTTAATAGGACTTAGAGTTCCACATGGCTGGGGAGGCCTCAGAATTATGGCAGGAGGCAAAAGGCATTTCTTTCCTGGTGGCAGCAGATTTTCAAGAGAAAATGAGAAAGAAGCAAAAGTGGAAACCCCTGATAAACCCATAAGATCTTGTGAGACTTATTCACCACCACAAGAACAGGATGAGAAAGACCAGCCCCATGATTCAGTTACCTCCCCCTGGGTCCCTCCCACATGTGGGATTTCTGGGAGCTACAATTCAAGTTGAGATTTGGATGGGGACACAGCCAAACCATATCATTCTGCCCCTGGGCCCTCCAAATCTCATGTCCTCACATTTCAAAACCAATCATGTCTTCCCAACAGTCCCCACAAAGTCTTAACTCATTTCTTCATTAACCCAAAAGTTCACAGTCCAAAGTCTCATCTAAGAAAGTGTAAGTCCCTTCTACCTATGAGCCTATAAAATCAAAAGCAAGTTAGTTACTTCCCAGATACAATGGGAGTACAGGTATTTGGTAAATACACCTGTTCCAAATGAGAGATATTGGCCAAAACCAGGAGACTACAGGGCCCATGCAGGTCCAAAATCCAGTGGATCAGTCAAATTTTAAAGTTCTAAAATGATCTCCTTTGACTCCAGGTCTCACATTCAGGTCATGCTGTTGCAAGAGATGGATTCCCATGGTCTTGGGCAGCTCTGCCCTGGGGCTTTGCAGGGTACAGCCTCCCTTCCTACTGCTTTGACTGCTGGCATTGAGAGTGTGTGCCTTTTCCAGGTGCATGGTGCAAGCTGTCAGTGGATCTACCATTTTTGGGTGGAGGATGGTACAGCTTCTCACAGCTCCGCTAGGCAGTATCTCAACAGGGAATCTGTGTGGGGGCTCTGACCTACATTTTGCTTCTGCACTGCCCTGGCAGAAGTTCTCCATGAGGGCCCTGTCCCTGCAGAAAACTTTTGCCAATGGCATGCAGGTGTTTGTATACATTTTCTGAAATCTAGGCAGAGGTTCCTAAACCTAAATTCTTGACTTCTGTGTATCCACAGGCTCAACACCACATGGAAGCTGCTGAGGCTTGAGGCTTCCACACTCTGAAGTCACAGCCTGAGCTGTATGTTGGCCCCTTACAGCCTGAGCTGTATGTTGCAGCAGCTGGAACACAGGGCACCATGTCCTTAGGCTGCACACAGCAGAGACCCTGGGCCTGGCCCACTAAACCACTTCTGCTTCCTGGGCCTCCAGGCCTTTGATTGGCTTGGTGGGACTGCCAGGAAGATCTCTGACATGGCACGGAGACATTTTCCCCATGGCCTTGGGGAATCACATTAGGTTCCTTGCTATTTATGCAAATTTCTCTAGCTGGTTTGAATTTTTCCCCCCAGAATGGGTTTTTCTTTTCTACCACATAGGCTGCAAATTTTCCCACACTTTTATGCTTTGCTTCTCTTATAAAACTGAATGTCTTTAACAGTACCCTAGTCACCTCTTGAATGCTTTGTGGCTTAGAAATTTCTTCGGCCAGATAACCTAAATCATGTTTCTCAAGGTCAAAATTCTGCAATCTCTAGGGCAGGGACAAATTGCCACCAGTCTCTTGGCTGAAACAGTAAGAGTCACCTTTGCTTCAGTTCCCAACAAGTTCCTTATCTCCATCTGAGACCACCTTGGCCTGGAACTTATTGTCCATATCAGTATCAGCATATTTGGCAAAGCCATTCAACAAGTCTCTAGGAAGTTCCAAACTTTCTCACATTTGGCTATCTTCTTCTGAGCGCTTCAAGTTGTTCCTATCCCTGCCTGTTACCCAGTTCCAAAGTCACTTCCACATTTTCAGGTTTTTTTTTTTTTCAGCAATGCCACACTCTACTGGTACCAAATTACTATATTAGTCAATTTTCACGTTGCTGATAAGGACATACCCAAGACTGGGAAGGAAAAAAGGTTTAATTGGACTTACAGTTCCACATGTCTGGGGAGGCCTCAGAATCATAGAGAGAGGCAAAACGCACTTCTTACATGGCAGCAGCAAGAGAAAATGAGAAGGAAGCAAAGCAGAAACACCTGATAAATCCACCTGATCTCATGAGACTTACCCACTATCATGAGAATAGGACGGGAAAGACCAGACCCCATGATTCAATTACCTACCCTTGGATCACTCCCACAACATGTGGGAATTCTGGGAGCTATAATTTAAGTTGAGCTTTGGATGGGCACACAGCCAAACCATATCAATAGATTTTAGGGTTTACCTCTTAGTGCTATTCTACAGTTCCTGCTCCCCTCCCCAAAAATGGGAAGGTCAAGGAGCAGTTGCTAATTATTTTACTTATACATGGCTTTTCACTCAAAACAGCAAGACAAATAACACTTCTTAGTATGTCAATGAGATACAATGCTGTGTTTGCTGAAGGCAGTCTGCCTCCAAGTCTCTTGGAAGGTAAACTGGGACAGGAAGGGAACATAAAGGGCAGACAGCATCCTGATCGAGCTCTGAGACTTAATTCAAGATGTCTGTTGACACCACGAACAACAAAAACACATTAAGAGTGGTGTATTGGCTGGAGATAGTCATTGGGTTTGAATTACAGCAACATCACTCTTATAGAACATGGTTTGTCAGTCTCAACACAGCTAAGTTGATTGTTACATGAAACCTTATCAATATGCTTTAAGAGTGTAAAACCATTTACTCTAGAGCAGGAGATATTTATAGCACATGAAAGGCGATGCCAGGAAGGAAATGAGATGAAATGCATGTCTATATGATGGAGAGCCCCTTAACTCTTTTTCTTAGTACAGTGTAAGTTATCTTTAACCACATTGAAATCCCGGCACTGTGGTACATAGAATGGGAAAAAAGACAACTATGGCCTCAATTAACAACAATGGGGTTTGGCTACCATGAAGGAGTGGGCATAGAACTAAGATCCTCAAAAAGCCACTTTGAAAACTGCCCCATATATCTTGTTGTTATCAACAAGATGTTGATGTGAAGTGGACAAAAGACTTGGATTGCTGCAAGATTCAGTTCTCCTTGTGCCTCACTCCTGCCCCCCTCCATCTGTTAGAAGCAGGGATGTTCACGTGCTCACACGAATATTTCATCTCCTGAAAAAGTACGTGCCTCAGATGCACTCAGTGAAGATAGGAAGAGACGTAATCTAAATAACTATACCTTATGCATAGTTAATACTAACACTCGATGATAAATGGGCTAAGGGTTACTTTTGTGTATCAGTTAGGATCACAGCCACCACTAGCGAGACAAACCCTGACTTGCAGTAGGTTAAAATACATGTGACTATTTTCATGCCCAGGCCTGAGTGAAGCAGTCCACAGAACTGCTCGATGAGGGATGCCATCCAGGCACCAGAGTGCTGCTCTCCGCCTGTTCTTTGTGTTTCCTGCCAAAATTCCAGGGTCATCTCTGAGTTCCTGACAGAGAGGGCTTGGATGGCTTGGAAGGCCTTCCTTCCACTGAACTTTCTATTTGGAAAGGGACACTCCTCCCAGGAAACTTCCATTAATAAATTCTCGGACAAAATTTGATCCAATGCCCCTGCCTGCCCAGAGAGTGGCTAGAAGTACTTTGTATTTAGATTTCTAGATTTTACGTAGAGAAAGGGTAAGAAATAATGCATTTGAGAACAGATACTATGTAAGGGAAATTGCAGTATTTGCCACTCTGAATATGATTTTAAAACCTAGGCAAATTTAATAACTTTTTGAAAACTATTTTTGGATGCTATCCATTAAGTCAAAATATCAGCCAAAGGGTAAAAAATTTAACTATGAGATGAATTCTGGGGAACGAATATACAGCATGATGACTATAGTTAAAATAATGTATTGTATACTTGAAATGTGTTAAGAGAGCAGGTCTTGTGTTCTTACCACACATAAGAACATGGTAGCTATGTGAGATGATGGATATGTTAATTAATTAGTTTGATTATAATAATCACTTCACAATGTATACACACATCAAAAACATCATGTTGTATGCCCTAATATATGCAAATATATTTTTCTTCAGAAGATACTACGGTAAAAAGATACCAGTGTATGTTAAAATCCTTTGTTTCAAAGTTATTCTTTGAATTTTCTGAAAACAATACTTTTTTCACAACTGTCTTTCTTTGTGCCCTCTTTCCCAATAGCCGAGGTTATTTATATAGTTGCTCTGTATAAATCAGAAAAAAAGTTTGATGTGGAAATAATAAATCAAGGAAAGAATGGTGGATTTGGACTTGGAAAACAAAATCCACCATAAATGATAAAAATAAAGAGTAACAATTTATATTCTTAAATGTGATTGGTTATAAAATGTCGCTGTTACCCAAACCAAACTGATTAAAAGTCCTTAGGTTTTAGAACAAATATGCATTAACAGAGTCTATTCAGACAAGTAAATGGATAAATGTAATATATGTAACACATACATTATATATATGATATAAAAATAATCTGATATCCAACTATGCATCTATCTATCTACTGATCTATCTATAAATCTGTAATAGTGATTTCATAGAAATGTTTGGATATGTTTGTTGTAACTTGTGTTATTTGTTAGCACTAAGAGGATAAATATAGCCTCATAGATTTGCCATGACTGGCAAGATGGTCGGGTCTCTGGTTGGTGTTCTTTTTTCCGTCAGTTGTTTATAGAGCTCACATAGAGATTAGAGACAGATGTTCCATCCAACTGTGGTCTACAGAGATTATCATTGCTTTTGGACTCTCTGTGATCACAAGCTCAGATAAGGCAGACAGGCATGGGCAGTGCCAAATCCTGGTATTATGGCCCAGCTATTCTTAATAGAGTATAAGTCATGGATAATATACCAATATTTATCCATTTTATTTGGAAAAAAAGATGTTTAAGAAATTCATCTGGTTTGAAGATATGTCATAGCTGAAATGTGGCATTACCAGCTTATAGTTATGGAGTGAGTTTCTATTTCATGATTATTCAATTTGATCCTATTTTGAGTTTTTATGCCATGATGGTCCATTATTTCCTGGGCTTCTTAATGGGTGTCTTTTTCAGGCATGTCCAAAGTCATCTAGAATTGCTTGCAGATTCAAAGGGTTAAAGCACACTATTAATATTAGACAATTGGTTAGTCCACCACAGAGCTCTTTTCTCCACTAAAGTAGAAAGCCAACCCCTAAGCCCAGGCATTCTAAAGAATTCCTGTTCACTACTGATACTGCTAAACAGAGCATTACCAATGGCTGTTAAATGAAGGCATTTTCTACCATTGTCCATTCATTCACGGTCCCCTCAAAACTTTCTGCTCTACCATTTGACTCCAAGCAGAAACATAGCCCTTTTCATTATCTAATCCAAAGCTTGACTGAGATATATTTCAGCACTAAAAAAAAAAAAAAAAAAAATCTAAAAGCTTCAGTGAAAAACACATGAGTCTAGGATAAATTTCTCTTTTCAGAATAATTTACCATTTCTTCAAAAATAAAACCAAGACTGGGTGTGGTGGCTCACATCTGTAATCTCAGCAATTTGGAAGGCCGAGGACTCTAGGAGGATCCCTAGTCCAGGAGTTTGAGACCAGCCTGGCCAACAGTGTGAGACCCTGTCTCTACAAAAAATACAAAAATAAAAAAATAGCTGGGTGTGGCAGCCTGCGTGCACTTGGGAGGCTGAAGTGGGAAGACTGCTTGAACCCGGGTGATTGACTCTGCAGCAAGCTATATCAGAGCCACTGCACTCCAGCCTGGGCAACAAAGCCAGATCCTATCTCAAACAAACAAACAAGCAAACAAACAAATAACAAATTAAACAATACCACTTTCTATTATTAAACAGAATGCTTAATATTTTTGTATAATATCTCTTACTATATTCTTCAAAAGCAGTATCTGCCTTATACTAGATAAGAACATATCCTCATACATTCATATGTACAGAGAGACATACACACATATAATTTGCACCTCACTGATAAAAATTTTACTGCCGAAAAGTACTGCATATGACAGTTCACTGTGAAATACACGAACATGGCTCTCTATACACCAGCTGTTCTCCCTGCAGCACTCTGACCTCACCTGTGAGTAGTGTTGATTCCAGCCTCCCTGCCATGCCATGAATAGGCCAGACACACCCCGTCTAAAGCCTTTGTAGGCCCAGTCTCTGACAAGAGGACACTCCCTGAGATGCCCATGTGGTTCCATAACTCAGCTCTGTGTCTTTGCTCATTGTCCCTATTTCCATAGACTCCCTGATGACCTTATTTAATACTACAGCTCTTGCCTTCTCATTGCACTCCTGATACTGCCATGTTAACCTCCTCTAACTTTCATAGCACTCATCATCTTATCAATGAATCTGTAATTGATTGCTTAGGCTTATTATTTCTCATGTGCCTTTTCTCTCACCCGAACGTAAGCTATTCTCTTTGTTTTGTCCTCTGATGTAGCCACAGCACCCTGAATAGTGACAGGCCTATCGTTAAGTCTTTATCAAATATTTGTAATGAGTGAATGAATGAAAAAAAGTCCTCATAGTTCATTCTCACTGTTGTCTATTTCATAAATTTTCATCGAGATCCTTCACTACAAAGACAAGAAGCTGATCATTGCATTGCATGTGTTTTCATCTGCTGATTCCATGCCTGAAGGTGATGAGGTTTATCTGATGTAAGTGATTCAGTGTGGGTCAGGTCCTAGAACAATCTGCCTGATATTAGATGCATCCAAGGATGGTTACTTGGATGCATCTAATAAATCCAACCCACTCACCTTCCAAGCAATGCTCAGAGCAAGGAGCAGGCAGCAATGGCCAGTGAAAGAGAGGGACTCTCAGAGCAACTGGAACAAGTGGGTGGGATAGGGCATTTTTCAGGAGCGACATTCACAGGGAATTCAGCATTGTGCAGGCACATCCTGCTAAACCACATCCACCTCAGACCCACCCTTTGCCACTTTCCGACCCATGGGTCCTTGGGCAAATATTTACGTCTTCTAAGCCTCAAATATCTTTCCCATAAAATGTATCACTATGTTATAAGTCACTTTGGACATACTGTCAGCCTGGAACGAGTAAAATACTAAGTCATTGTAAATGCTAAGCATACAGATACTGTTTTCGCAACTGAAATGAAAGTGCGAAAGTGCTTTTAAGAAAGCAGTTCTATACAGGAGTTGGAAAATGACTACTTTTCAGATAGAAAAAGGCCAATGTCAAAGTTAGTTTTCATAATGTACTTCAGCATTTAAAAGGGAATTTTTAAGTTAAAATGGAAGCTTAATCATTTCAGCACTCAGAATAATGCACTTCCTGGCCTGTCTGCAGTGTTGTTTTGTTTTAGAATCTAAGGTAATTTGGGAAACTATTATGTCGTTGTCAAATCATTTATTTTTCTTTTATCATCGTCAGATTAGGTTGAGTTGCTCTTTGTGTAGAAGGTTGACTTATCATCATTAAATCCATCCAGTCATTCACAGGTCACAGATCATGTGAGGAAAGTAGAGGTGGAAAAGACTCTTTTATAAAAGTCACACTTTGGAGTGCTGGAGGTAAGCGTCACAGTGCAGCAACAGAGATGTTAGTTTGGCAGGATTGCAAGTCCAATAACTGTGTGCACCTGCGCCAATTACAGTTCTCATCTAGGAAACGAGAAAACACAAGGAGGTGTTTCAGTTGAATTTACAGCATAAGAGGAAATGGCTTCTTAGATGCATTGCACTTATTGTAAACGAATTCTCCTCATACATGACCTTACCTATATTGTGCTCTTGTAAATTGTAAGAAAACGATCACATAAATCATTAGAGGAAGGTAAACCAAAATTTAAGAATTTGTATTGAATTAATTTTAGCTGTATACTTTTAAAGTTTTATTGTACAAATTATTTCAAACACATGAAAAAGCAGAAAGAATATTGTAACACATGCCCATACGGTTTTAACTCAGATAAAAATAAAGGTAAAACTGTGTGGCAATTACCTCAGCTTTTTAAATGCTATTACATCTTTGGAAGTTCATTCGTTTCCACTTCCTTCTCTTCTTTTTTAGAGGTAACTTCTATTCTTAAGTTGATTATCTTTGTCTTTACTGATCGTTGATATCTAGAGGAATGTGTAGCATTTTTCTTTTTAAATATAAACACTGTTGTAAGTATCTTGTTGCAGCTTGCTTCTGCAATTGGTCTTGATTTTTAAAATTTATTCGTTTGGGTACATAAAAATCAAAGTTCATACATTTTAGCTGCTTTTCTTTGTTACAATTTATGGCAAATCCTTCATTCACTCTCCTAATTTCGAAGTTGGTTTTAATGTATATTATATCCTAGGAATAACACTTAGATACTTATCATTCTGCATATGGAGAATGACTTTTATGGCATGTAATTCTAAAAGTGGAATTGTTGAATTTTCAACTTTTTCAAATATTGCCAAATTTCTCTCCAAAATGACTTTAGCAAATTATACTTGCACTAGCAACATATGAGTTTCCATATCTCTTCATCTCCACCCAGTCTTGAAATTATCACTTATTAGCTGGTGTCACAATACTGTTTTAATTCACACTTTTTCGATTATAAGTGAGGTTGGCATCATATTTTACATGTATTTCTTAGCCCCATACTTTGTGGAAAAATACAATTGTGTATATGTCTTGCATACAAAGGTATTGAGAGCTTTAAAACTCCAACGTGTATTACCTTGATTAGGAAGTCATCTTACATGTGGATAATAATAGGTATATGTTGCAATATACTTAGAAATAAAATGCATTTCATATTGCTAAGCAAGTCAAAGTGCCCATTATATTATCACCCTAAATATTCTTTAGATAGGTTAATGTATTTTTATCCTTATCTGCATTGTTATATTGAGACCATATTATTTTTATTTTTCAGTTATGTATCATAGATATTATAATGTTATTTAAATGGTTTTTAAGAACTGTATAATGGCTATGTAAGATTCCATTAAGACAATATGATGTAATTCTCAACCATTCATCTGTTGTTGAAAGAGGATGAATCCAGGTTTGATATTAGAGGCGTTTATTGACAGGTAAAATTATGATTATTTCCACCTCACATTTTTTTAAAGGAAGAAACAAAGCAAAAAAGAACAGAAAAGAAATACAGAGGGTAATTTTTATTTCAAAATTAATTTCTGGCTACTTATTTTACCACGAGAGAGAGAGATAGAGAGAGATAGAGAGAGAGAGAGAGAGAGAGAGTGTGTGTGTGTGTGTGTGTGTGTGTGTGTGTGTGTGTGTGATGGGGTGGGGGTGGGGTTAGTCTTTATTTTTCATAATTCCTAAATAATAAGAATCGGCAGCAATGTTTTTGGTTTCTCTTCACTTAGTTATTACTAATAATGAAAACTCTATCCTGGTTGATTGCCCTATTTCATAAAATGTAAGCATTAAATGTATACTTTTTATTTTCATCGAGGCCAAGGTAAAAAAAAAATAGATAATAGTCACATTTGATGCTTCTTAATCCCCATAATTAACATTCATTCAAATTTGAGGAACTATGAGGTCTCAAAATCTTTATCACTTAGACTAAGGTCCCCACATAGGGAGAGGAGAGAAAATAGCCAAAGAGACGAAGCAAGGTTGCATTGCGTCCTACTAAATGAAGGCTACCATTTTACCTTTCCCTGTAAGGATAAGTAAGAGAAGTGACTGGTCAGAGAGTCTCAGAGTGGTCTGTTCTGCTCACATGTGACTGCATTAACTAACCCATCTCACTGCTGCACTACTGGGAATCTCAACTATTGCCAATGTCATTTAGGTCTGAAGATCCTTTTGTCATTCCAGGCATCCCTGCAGTCAGTATGTTGGTTGAGAGCCGGTCTTCCCTCTAGAACAAAATGAAAATTAGCCATTTCATCCTTTTCTTTTTCATGATGACTTTTAATGGCATGTAAAGGTTATATTACCAGTACAAATAAGAATATCTGGCCTATAGCTTTGCTTATAAAATATTTGTTTCATTTTTAGCATAGAGAGAAACATTACAAAATAACTTGTCCTCTAAAGATATTTCTGTTTTTTTTCATATTTGTTCCATTTTTAGCATAGAAAGAAACATACAAAATATCTTGTCTTTTCTAAAGATATTTCTGTTTTTGCATATGATTGAGGCTCTAAAGGTATCTCTTTTGGTGTGATCTATAACTTGGAGAAATCTGTCTGATTATGATTCGGTTTAGCATGTTTAAAGTCTTATCTAGACTGTATTACTTAGTCATCCTTTTCCTTGATAGTTTTTATTTTTCAATGTATAAACAATGCAAAAGAACTGATGCAATAGTTTAAGTTTAAACTGCTTACAGTTTAAGATCTAGTCCACCAATGAAGCTCATCACATTTTGCGGGGCTGAGGGAACTACAGATAAATATTCTAGGCCCAAGGGTCCAGCAGACTGAAAAGAATGGGTTTTTCTGCAGTTTAAGTGTAAAGTGATGAACTCCAGTGGTATCTTTTGCCTGTGGGGAGGTGTCCTCTTGAGACAACCAGCCTAACACAGCTGATTGGTGGTTCTGCCTGAGAGACAAATAAATGTTTTCATAGCAGGTGATTCTGCCGACAAACTGAAAATACTTTTCAGTATATGATCCTTCAAGAGGGAAGGCTGTTCTCTTTAAACAATTCTGTTTGTCAGTTATGCCCCTACACTCACTTTGAAAACTATTCTGCAAGCTCAATATACTTCTGGCAAGGGAGCCCCTTAAATTTGTACACCTTAAAACAATGAAAAACAATTGCTTTGCCTACTCAGATTCTAAGTTCCCATGCATCTTGATTTTAGATTGCATCCATTATCACTTCTGTTGTTTACATGGCTGAGGGCGGCCAAGGATCCTAAAAGATTATGTTTTCATATTTTTTAAACTTAAGTAAGAAGTACTTCCAAATAATACATGGCTGGGATTTAAGAGCAATAGTCACACTATACAATGTTTACTTATTTTTTATGCCCTTCACACTCAAGGAAGCAGCAAACAATGTTATAATAAATTACTTTTGCATAGGTCAATAATGTATTTGCCTCTGCATTGGGCTGCTAAATCCTTCCTCATTATCAGTAGCTTAAAATGCTTTAAATTTGGTTTGGAAATTTTCTATTTGTATTTTGTTCCCAGGTTTTGAAAACCATTTTTCAATCTGTGAGTCCTGTCCTTTGGGGGTGGTGATATGAATTTGGTGAGCAGTGATTAATTTTTCTTCAAAGTGAGAAAATAGGACAGAAAACCAACTGGAGTGCCTACCACATGGGAAAGTCAGTATTATTTCAAGAAACTTTTGCTTAACAGATGTATATAGATTTCTGTACTGGTGTCCTGGGTCTTGTTGCAAAATGTATATTTATTACGAATAACAAGAAGGAAACATTTGTAATCCACTGTTCTAGGGCATTTTAACTTCTATATTTAAATAAATAACTTTTATTCACATAAACGCATTTATTTTTAGCTGAACTCTAATAACATGGTACATTTTGTTTGACAGCTTGATACTCCTTTGTGTTCTCCCCATGGATATTTTCCACAATTCAAAAAAAATTCAATAGCAATTATTCCACATCAAAATGTCATTATCACTGCTCATCCTTCTAATTTTGTTTGAAGAGTCCTCTCTTTCATAGTATTTACATTCCATTGGCTCTTTCTTCCAGTTCCATGCCTTTCCTTTTCTAAGTGTCATTTCTGCCTACCATTTAAGAATGGGTCAACTTTGGAATGAAGGGAGTTTATTTAGGATTCATTCTAATTGACAATAAGTAGCCTGGGGATTTAGCTGCCACAGCTGTCCCTTATTAGATCATAGTTCAGGTCATCAAATTAAAATAAGCTGTCCTAAATTCTGCACTGTACAAGTGAAGAAAGAGAAAGCATTAGGCCCTCTACAAAAGCCCTTTAGAGTGAATTATGTTGATGGTTTGTGTAGTGAATGGGCCAGATGACAGCTAAGTTAGAGCAGCCTGTCACTGCAGCTAATACTCACGTGTCATGTGTTAGGCTGGGGCACCACAGAGGCTTGCAGTTGACTGGCTGTCAGCTTTGGTTCAGAAGGTCAAGGTGCACAGGGTGAGGCCCTCTCCAGACTTTCAGCATGCTGCTCTGAGCCTTCAGTTCCCAAAGTCTGGGATTTGTAAATTATGGAATGTTATGGGTCTGTGTTTAGAGTTTTAAATCACTGTCTGGATTGGAAGCTGTTTTATTTTTACTGACATTTTTGTAGATGACTTACTTGTGAGAAAGATATACCTAAAAATAATTGATCTTGAGCAATGCTCCTGGGCACGGTATGTAAGGTTGCATGCTAATGGGGAACACCAATTTCTTTCCTGCCATGTTCCCTAATAATTTTACATTTGTTCATAAAAGTATAAAAGCACTGCAGATTGACACTATTGGCATAGACATTTTACATCAACTAAATGTGCTTGCCTTATCTTGTTTCCAAACCCAATTGAAAATTAGAGATGTGAACAAGATCTTAAAGAAATCGACTATGGTAGGATGGGACAGTGAGGAGGCAAGCTTAAAAGCATGCTGATTTTTTTTTTCTTTTTAGTATGACAAAAAATAAATGATAGCAGATAAAAGAAGATCTGCTGTAAAAGAGATTTACTCAAGCAGCTCTCAAAGTTTGCTAAAATAGTTCTCTCCAGCACACATACCACTGCCTCTGATGTGCTGGGTGCAGGTTAGGAAACTCAGTTGATCTAGAACAAATTAAGTTATGCACTCAGATAGGCTGAGTGTTCTCCTGACCATTCCCCAACTTTTTCACCAAATGTAGCACATTAGAAAACATCCTTCTCTTTTGGAAGATCTAAGTATAGCCTAATACAATAAATGAGATAGAATATCATCACCTCATAACCTGAAAATGGCTTATAACCCACAACCTTATCATGCAAAACTGATCTTTCTCCACTCAATAAGAGATTGGCCATTACTAATGAAGAACTGTGGGACCCTGTGAAATATCAACATTTCCATTAGTATGAAGCTTCCATTTTCTCGGATATTTTGGAAATCAAAGATAAAACGATCATTTTTCAGCATTGAAGATGAAAAGAAACTAATCTTTGTAGACGAAATACTATGTATGGCCCTTTTAATTAGTAAATGAAAATGTGCTATTTCATTTGACTCAGAAAAATAATAGTATTTAGTAAATTTCAAATGTTTCAATAAAGTGCTCAATGTTATACTCTCAAAAATCATGGACATAAGAATCTCTTTTTTTTCTCTATTTACTCAATACAACACTGGCAATGAGATACATGTGTATAAATTAAGTTTATTGAGCTCTTCCAAGTTTTAAATCTAGTTTCTGGAATATTAGTGAGGCTAATTTTCTTCCGTCCTTTAATATTTCTTTCCCTATCAAATCCACTTAACATAAGAGAACAACAAGAGAAACAAAACATTTCCAGTTTGGCAAATAATGCTTCTGGAAATATTAAAATACAACTTGATGTTCTCATGTGGTAACTTAAGTACATTATCCCTTTAGTGATCATTATTTGAAATACAGATTTAAGTAGATAAATTACTTAGAGATCACAAAAAATAAAGGCATAGCATCAGCATGAAATATAATAGTAGCAACAAACACTTTCCACAGGAAATAATTACCAGTTATTTTTATTTAAGATCAAAGATAAAATCAACACTAAAGGAATCAGTTTCACAAAACAACTATTTTTGAGTACATGACATCTATGCCTGGTGGCTTAATTCATAAGAACAAATCAAAAATGTTATTTCATACAGAGTCATTCCTATTATTTTCTAAGACCACCAAATATAATGCAAAATCAAAACACATCAATTATTAATCAGCCATGTTTTAAGGTCATTTATGTCCATTGGATTTGAGTTCAGTAATGTAACTTGACTATTAATTTGCTCTACACTTTATGAGATTCTGAAGAGAATTCCATTTGTATAATAGAGACAAGGCATAGATTGTCATATTACAAACAATAAAGCCAGGAACATGGAGCTGTGTCAGAGAATTTCATGAAGTCTAATTGACATAATTATTTGAACCTATTTGACTAAATTTATTATAGCCTTCATATTCCCTGAAATGTTATACTCAATCTTTCAAATAATTGTTACACACACAATATTTTTAGTTTCTATTTCATAAGTACTGATTCCTCCCTCCAAAAAAGTATAAAAGACTTTCTCTTTACCCTTGATTTTAATCCGGGAGGTAGGTGGGGTGGGCTGGCCTGAGTTTGAACTCTAAATAATCGCCTTCCTCCAGAATTTCCATGAGGTGCCGCTAACTTGTTGTAGGCGTAGACTTCAGCTTTATCTCCACTTGTGAAAATACTTGCTAGTCTGCAGCAAAGTACAGCTAAAAGTAAAGAGCAAGGCGTCCTAATCTAAGAATCTAAAAAGCTTCTCAGGAAGTGGCTACTGACGTTTTATCTGATACAAAACTGTCATCCATTTAAAGGGCATCTGATCATAGACAAAAGCTATTGTAAGAATTTTAAAGAGTGAGAACAAATGCTTCATTATTTACATTAGTGAAAAGCATATACCCTTTTAATTCACAAAACTAAAATGACCTAACAGCAGACCCCAAACAATTTCAAGGTATATACTTGTCACCTTTATTTTAATGTATTTTCATATAATCAGTAACCATTCCTCATAATTCTGGTGTATTTTAAATTACCGAAATATTTGCAGTAGCAAGGTTCTATTTAATTGCTATGATTATAAAATGTCTCCCCTCTGCCTCCTTTATTATAAGGAGGTAGCGAAGAACTGAGTCTCACCAGAATTTAATGATAAGACATTTGGGTGCCGATCACATGTGTGGGCACAGAGCTACCTCTACAATATTCTTTCTAAGATTTTTTATACTTAAAATCTCAATGATGAATTATTTTCTCCTGAAAAACCTGAGAGCACAAACCAGAAATTTTTTTTTTGTAAAAATCATATAGTTCAGCAGCAGTTATGGTATCTTGATTTGAGGTTGATAGTTTCACCAAGTGTCTTATAATAATTAATTAAATTTATATCTACTCAGAAAAGTATTGGCATCCAATTTTACATGACAAAATAAAAGAACAGGAATCATCAATATCTATAGCTTCATTTGAAGGGGAAAAAACAATAATAATGTTTAATAATAGGTTTCATTTACTAATCACTTTAGAAGTATCAAGCATTTTAGATGGTTTATTTCATTTAATTTGTGCAAAGACCTTGAGACAGGGAAAGTCTCACACTAATTTTAAAATTGAAAAAAATGAAGCTTAAAATGTTTTAATTTTAATTAAATTAATTGCCCAATTCAAAGAGCTAATAAGTGTCAGAGATGGAACTCGAATGCAGATTGGTCTAACTAAAAAGCTCATGTTAATTATGATGCAATGACCCTCTAGAATATTAGCTCAATTTCAGACTGAAACACAGATAATGCTAAAGTATTTAATATTTAATTAATACTTAGACTATAAAGAATCAAAAGTGTTTGAATTACCATATTGGAAGAATACTGTTTTTTAAAAAAATAATAATTTAGTTGATAATATGGTTTGGCTATGTCCCCACCAAATCACATCTTGAATTGTAGTTCTTATAATCCCTATATGTCTTGGGTGGGGCCTGGTGGGAGGTAGTTAAATAATGGGGGTGGTTACCCCTATGCTGCAGTTCTCATGATAATTAATGAGTTCTCATGATATCTGATGGTTTTATAACGGGCTTCCCCCTTCACTGGGCACTTATTCTGTCTCTTTCTGCCCCGTTAAGAAGTGCCTTTGCCGTGATTTTAAGTTTCCTCAGGTCTCAGCCATGCAAAACTGTGAGTCAGTTAAATCTATTTTCTTTATAAATTACCCAGACTTGGGCAGTCTTTCTGGCAGTGTGAGAAAAGGACCAATACAGTAAATTGGTACTGCAGAGAGTGGGATGCTGTTATAGATACTCAAAAATGTGGAAGCAAATTTGGAACTGGGTAATAGATAGAGGTTGGGCCAGTATGGAGGATACAAAAGAAGATAGTAAAATTTGGGAAAGTTTGGAACTTCCTAGAGACTTAGAAGGCTCAGAAGGCAGAAAGAGGTGGGAAGGTTTGGCACTCCTAGAACTGGTTGAATGGCTTTGACCAAAATGCTTGTAGTTTTATGGACAATCACAGTGAATTTCAGCCTGAGGTGGTCTCCTACGGAGATGAGGAACTTGTTGGAAACTGAAGTAAAGGTCACTCTTGTTATGCAAAGAGGCTGGTGGCATTTTGCCTTGCCCTAGAGATCTGTGGAACTTTGAACTTGAGAGAGATGATTCAGGGCATCTGGCAGAAAAATTTTCTTTTCTTCTTTCTTTTTTTTTTTTGGAGGTGGAGTTTCATTCTTGTCACCCTGGCAATGGTGTGATCTCAGCTCACTGCAACCTTCGCCTCCCAGGTTCAAGTGACTTTCCTGCCTCAGCCTCCCGAGTAGCTGGGGTTATAGGCATATGCCACCATGCCTGGCTAATTTTTGTATTTTTAGTAGAGATGGGTTTCACCGTGTTGGCCAGGTGGTGGAGAAATTTCTAAGCAGCAAAGCATTTAGAGGAAGCAGATCATAAAAGTTTGGAAAATTGACAGCCTGTCAATGCAGTGGAAAAGAGGACCCTATTTTCTGGGGAGAAATTCCAGCCAGCTGCCAAAATTTTCATAAGTAACAAGGAGCAAAATGTTAATGGCCAAGAAAATGGGGAAAACATCTCCCAGACGTATCAGAGGTCTTCACAGCAGCCCCTCACATCACAGGCTGGGAGGCCTAGGAGGAAAAAATGGTTGAATGGGTCAGGGCCTTGCTGCTTTGTGCAGCCTTGGAACTTTATGCTCTGCATCTCAGCCATTCCAGGCATGGCTAAAGGGGGCCAATGTAGAGCTCCAGCTGTTGCTTCAGATGATGCAAGCCCCAACCCTTGGCAGATTACATGTGGTATTGGGCCTATTGGTACAAGAAGACAAGAATTTAGGTTTGGGAACCTCCACCTAGATTTCAGAGGAGGTATGGAAATGCCTGGATGTCCAGGCAAAGGTGCACTATAGGGGCATAGCCCTCATGGAGAACTTCTGCTAGGGCAGTGCAGAAAGGAAATATGGGATGTGAGTTCCTACACAGAGTCTCTACTGGGGTACTGCCTAGTGGAGCTGTGAGAAAAGGGCTACAGTTCTCCAGACCCCAGAAAGGTAGATCTACCTACAACTTTCACTGTGTGCCTGGAAAAATGTGCAGACACTCTACACTAGTCCATTAAAGCAGTAAAAACATCAAAGAAAGGCTTAAAACAAAGATAAACCTGGCATACTCTTTGTGGTCCATATGAGAGAGTAGGGCTTTATCTCTATTTTGTGAAGAGTTCTTATAAATCAAAAGAAAAAGAAAACTATCAGAGAAACCCACCAAGGTTATGAACATACGATACATAAAACAAACAATAGTCCAGATTTCTCATTTGTTTTCCCCATAAGAATCTATAAGTATCTAAATAAAAGAGAGACTTACTTGTAATTAACAATTTTTTTAAAGAAGAGGCTAGATTGGGTTGCTTCATAATTTTTATTAAAAATAATACTTGATGCCTTTAATAGTATGTCAGTGGATTAATACAATTATATTTCATTCTGATATCATATAATTATGAAAAGATTATCATTGTAATTGATTTTGATTAATTTTCAAAAATATTCTAAAGGTTTTTACTGTAGGAAAGGCAGTGGGGCACAATATTGATAAGAGGAGAATAAATAAACCATGAGCTCTTCCTGCCAAGAACATTAAACTTACTAGAAGTTGCTATCACATTTACATAACTGTAATGGAAGTTTTATTTAGGTGTTTTAAATGTCCATCAGTGGAAGGTGAGGGAATATGAAGATGAATACATTAAATTATGGTATGAAAACCACACTGTGAACACCATGGAATTCTATACTATATGAAGATAAAACAGAATTAGGTATTTTTCTTTGTGTACTATCTGAAGCTGAGTAACAATGTATACAAAATTAATGTATAAATTAATCCCATGTAAAAAGAACTGCAACCTTTGTAAAAGTTTCTTCATTTATTTACTTTATAGAAAAGGTTTTCGAATACATATTATAAAAAATATTCTTTATAATTCTAATGTCTGTATTAGAACAAAGCTAGTTTGGTTTGGGGGATTTAGAAATGCATCAAGGAGGAAACACATCCTCCCAGGAATGCGTGAGACTTTGGAAGGCTGACTTTGAGAGTGAAAAGCAATGGCAATTTGTAATAGAGTTCCAACAGCCATTTACTCAAAAATTAAATTTCTTTTATTAAGGTTCTGTATTAGTGAGGGTTTGGTCAGGAAAACAGAAACAACTCTGGCTATTTCAAGTGGAACTATGCTTAATTCTGAAAATTATGTATTTACAAGACTTCTGGAAGGAGCAAACCTTAGAGAAGGCCATGGGAAACTCATTTTTACCACTGTCTCTAAGAGAATTTGGAAATTGCTCTGTAATCACTCCTCCTTGGTGCATCAAGGTGAGAGTTTCACAGGAAAATGCCCAGAGGCTGCTGCGAAACCTCATGTCAGCTGAGGACCATGTGTTCTACCAGAATAGAGACAGATGCAACAGAGAGACAGGAAGGAATTTCTAATCCCATATCCATTTGTTCCAGAGGTCTTGTGCCCCTTGAAGTATTTTATGATTCAATAAATTCAGCCTTTTGCCAAAGGCAGCCCTGTTTAATGTGTGTTAAGTGCAATCAGAAGAATCCTGAATAATGCAAGCCTTCTAGCTCTCATGGCATTTTTGTTACTGTTGTTGTCAACACAGGCTTTTCCAGAAAAAGTTGTCCTATTTCTCAAATGTTTGCAGTTTACTCCTCAATAGAGAGTGATAGGACTCCTTCTCCATCAGATACTAGGATATGGAGAAGGTAAGATTTTTTATTCAGGTCCGTTCTCAAATCTTGTGTTTCTTGGAGTTCCCACATTTCCTGAATTCGCTTTAGGGGCAGTGCTATTCAGTAATTAAGGACAGGGATCCTGGAGTCAGCACCTCAGACTTGCAGACCATCTTGGGGATAGTGGGTAGCTTTGCTGACTGCCCTAGCTCAGAATCCTTGTGTTAAATGGCGGCGACCACACTTCTAATGTCCAGGCCTATTGAAAAGATTAGATGGAACCCTGGGTGTGAGGAGCAGGACCTAGTAAGTGCATGGAGGAAATGCACTTAAGAAATTTCACTACTTTGTCCAGATTTTTGAGGCAGAAGTTGGGAGGTGGGAACTGTTGAAGCCTTAATTCTATGTGCCCTGTGGATAGTACCAGGACATAGCCTTTGCTTACTTTAAAGCATTACGGTGTTTACTCATTCTTTTTGTTTTACTGGATACATAATGTCTAAGCTGAGCTGCTATTATAGAAGGTTTGCACTTTGAGGAGATAATAACAAGTTGAACTCAATTTACTGAGTGAATCTGGATCAAGCCTTTCATGCTATTTTATTGCCTCAATCTGCCATTATAAAACCACCCGATAAAGAAACGTGACGTAAATTACTAATAATGGTATTTTCATTTTAATCTAACTAACTGAGAAATAAAATGTTGGTTTCCACTTAAACTGTTATTTGAGGAAACCAGGGAGAGGAAAGGCATTCTCAGACTATGTAACCTCTAAAATCATAATACTTGGAGTGTATTTTGTTCTTACTATATGATTAACCCTTTGTCTTGCTGATAACATTTCTCAAAACGAGTACACTCAGGATTGTACGAAATTAGTACACATGATTATACAAGACAACCAAAGGCTCTTTTAGGATTATATAACAACATAGCATTATATAAAAGAGCCTTTAAATACCATATTGTTTAATACAAACTAAAAGTAATGTTTCTGATCAAGATAATATATTATTATGTATTTTTAAAAAGCATCTAACAGGCATTCAGATTTTCTTCCTTTATTGAGACCCATCTATTTCTAGGTTCTGAAATAGATTAATAAAATATAAAATAAATGTGAATCTATATTTGAACATATTTATACTCTAATTATATATCTCTATATCTGCCCATCTAAACTTGTAGACCTTAACCATTATGAATGATGGATATTTATCACTTTCTTTAGTTCCCATTACTGATTATTATTTTGATAGCTGACAATGGGTATAAAAACAAAGAAGACATAAGCTTGGCAACATAATGAGACCTCATCTCTAGAAAAACATTAAACAATTAGCCCGACCTGGTGTTGCACACCATCTGAGGTTGAGGCAAGGGGATCCCTTGAGCCCGAGGGTGAGAGACTGCAGCGAGCTATGATCTTGCCACTGCACTCCAGCCTGGGTAACAGAGTGAGATCTGTCTCTACAAAAAAAAAAAAAAAAGAGAGAGAGAGATGAAGAAGGAAACGTGGAGGAAAAAGGGCAGAATGACCAACTGGAGTCACAGCACGGCATTCTTGGTTCCTATCACCTACTGGCTCCGAGGTGGGTTAACTCTGGAAGTCTTCACCGTCTCCACTCCTCTTTGATTTACCTTTCTTGGTACCTCGAAAGGTTCCTTTCCTCCCTTCCCAGGAAAGGATGCCAACCTGGAGATCTGGAAAGATCTAAATAATTAAAACTTTCTCTGGCTACTTCTTTGTCCCTCACCTTTTTCCAAAGAAATTAGTAACTGCCCCAGAGGAAAGTCCACCAGTGACTCATATTTTACATTACAACTTGCTTCCTGTAAAAACTGATTTTCTGTGATTTTTTTTTTTGAAATATATGAACCAAAAACTTGAAACACAGCCACAAAATAAGCCATTTTACACAGTTGAGTAAAGATTATTTTTTTGGTCCAGTTACACAGGAAACTTATTTTTCTCCTTATTCTCATAAATCAGAGAATATGAATTCTGATATCGTTAAACCTCAATTAGCAAAATGGAAAGAAGGTCAGAGACTAATTTGGATAATGAGAGTTTCAGATAAGGATGGGAAGTTCTTAATGTAAATGATGCATGTACAGAAACAAGGCCTAATTCAGATAACAGAGCTTTTTAGATAAGAGGTTCACATAATCAACTTTTCTGAGAGTTGAATTAAAATGTAGACAAAAATGCATTAAAAAACACTTAAGAATAGATTAGTAAAATACATATATAAGATGGAAAGAAAGACTCAACTAGACACACGGAGCAGCATACATATTTCTTTTGTTGAATAAGTCTTTTATTCTCTTTACCTACTTACATTTTATTTGAAAAAGAATGACCACGTGCCATTATTATGTAAAGGGTTTTCTCCTGGGCACAGCCATTAAGAAATACAAGCAACATGGTATCAAAATGTGTTCTTACAATAAATACTGAGACACATTCTTCCTTTCTGGTCCTTCGGGAGCTTAGTTAAGTTATTCTTGGTGCTCTTCCAAACCCTTTCCAATATCCTCCATTCCATTCAGCACTATGTGTGTTTCCATTTTTTCCAAAATTAGCTGTTCAATTTAGTCAGTTCAGTTTTCAAATATCCATTCTGGAAAACAAAACAAAACAAAATAATAATTTTGTCAGCTGTTTCTTTATTATTTTTTGACCATATAATCATCTGTTTAAAAAATTAATAATTGTATAGATACATTGTATTTATTGAAGAAAAAAGAGAGTATAATGGTAAGAAAATAAGCATACCTTATAAATTATCTGAATTGGGCTCTAAATATTCCTTCCTATCTTTGTATTGGCAAATCACTCAGACTTATATTCCATTTGAAAATATATCTCTATAACAATGAAACTAAATTTATTAAATAATTTTACAGCAACTGTGCTATTCTTTAAAATATATGACAGTTTCAAGAAAATAGATTTTACATACATATTAGCTTTATCATCACACATGTATGCATATATACAAAAACATCTATATGTTTTTGTACTTTAATTTTATTGCAACTCTTATCTAACTCTATAATGCGTTCATTTTTTTTTCTTTTAGGCTTGAAATGAAACTGCTATGTGCTTTCCTGGGGATGGAAAGTTTAATGCAGAGACAATCTCAAGTATATTGGTTTATGTTTATCTGTCTGTGGCCAGAGAATTATCTAGCCAAATCAAAATAAAGTATTGACATCATATTTCAAAACATAGGCCAGAGAATTGTTTTCTTTCATTTCCCCAGTAAAATTGTGGAAAAAAAAATAGCTTCTAAATAGCTTCCATTCTTACTGCCTTCTCTTTTAGGGTATATTCCTTACAATGAGAGCCTAGACAGGAATTTTTGTGTGAGTTATTATTTATTGAATTTATTGAGAAGGTACTATTTGGAGAAAGAGTGAAAGAGAAGAGTAAGGCACAGAAAAATATCTAAGCAAGAATGTGGTCTCAGGTGCAGTCTAGATTCAACCTGATTCCACAGGAAACTGTGTAGCGTAAATTGCATTCCTGAGGTGCCCTCCCATTGAGGTAAGGAGTCAGGTGGCTTATTTTACCCATCTATTGTCAGTCCTTGGCTAAGGGCTCAGTGTGAGGTGGAGATGTGGTGTTGGGGAGATCTGCTGTATAATCCCAGATTCAGCATGGTGGCTTTGGTTTACTGAGGGCAATTTGTGCAGCCAGTATTCACAGCAGTTGGTGAATTTACAGCCATCCATTACATTTGAAGACATAGCATCAAAAGTGTATCTAAAAATTCTTTTCTGCTTTCCATTAGACTAACTAGATTTAGTTACCTTTGTTTAAAGCTTACTCTGGATGTCATAACTATATTCTAGAACAAAGGTCAGAAAACTTTTCCTGAAGAGGGTAGATAGTAAATATTTTTGGCTTGGGGAACTATAGATGGTCTCTGTTGAGAATCTTTTGTATTCTAAAATCTGCTAGATTTGTAGAGCATTACAAAATATACAACTTATTAACAATACACAAAAATTGTATTTATAAAGAAAATGATAAGGTTAGAGTCTTAAAATATGAGGTCTGTCAGACTTGAGAAGTTCAGCAATGATGAGAAGATGGAATGGAAGAAGTCAGAGGGAATGTGATGAAAATAATAGTCCAGATGTATGTAGCCCATAAGAACCAAGTCCATGAAAGATATTCTAGAAAAATCCAGAATTTTCTTGCTGTTTTCTAAGATTTTTCTTGGAGGGCATGTGCTCTGAAGGGAGTAGACCTATTTACTTAATTACAAAACTCCAGAGTGTAGCTAATGAGGCCTACAATCCACACCTAATACAGGTGAGTGTATTGGACCCTCTTACTCCAACCACCACCATGAAGCCCAGAGAGAAGCATTCCTTCAACATGAGTTCCAGAAGAAGACTTGTGAAGCCAAGTGAAGCTGAGCTCAGAAGAGTCAGCACTGACCAGAAATCATAATGTAGTATCAGCAGAAAATAGAAGCTGTTCTTAGAAACCACTGAACCATTTTGGTTGGTTGTTACTGCTGTGAAAGGTGATGAATACAGAAAAGCTGACATGCTCACTTCTTAATGAGTTTGCCTCATTAGCATTTTGGAATGAAGTAAAGAAATAATCAGTTAGGTATTAATCATTCTATTTAAAAAATGAATATTTACGGATGCAGATACTTCTTTAAAAATTTAACATCAGTTAACTTGTCATTAAAACAGTACTGAGTCACAGTAATACTGAACTTACAGTGGCATAGCTGAGATTTGAATACAGGCATTCTACCTCTAAAGAGCATATACAGGTAAGATTTACACTACCCAGATGCTATAGTGAAATGTATATATTCATATAAACTCAAGATCTGGAGATATCATTTTTGTGACTGTTTTTAGACAAAGCAAACTTTCAGACAAATGGAGAATTTCTGGAATTTTGAAGACAATGAAAAGAACAGAAATACAGAGACCTGTGGAATTTAGTAGAATCATGCCATGAAAAAGATAATTCCAAATTCCTTTCCTCTTATTGAAAGCTTTGTATGTTTCATTTACCAGGAAACATTGCATGTCCATTTATTCATATCATGGGTCTTCATTTTGCCTAAGTAAGGTTGAATTTCTCTCTGTTCTAGCAACCAACTGATGCCTAACTAAGCCAAATGGCTCAATAATGTTGGAAGGACATTTTATGTGATGCCAGATGTTGAAATGAACCATACTGGCTACAAAATAAATGCTTAAAGAGTTTTTTTAACTAATTAATTAGAAGAATAAAATATCAAGGACAACTATGAATAAGGGTAAAGAGAGATGACCAAATTTTATCTGAAGATTGAATTTTAGTAAGAAGAATGGTTTGAGAAAACCCCAAAAGTCGTGAGACAAATACATGAAGAATCAGGTAAAATTAATGATGAAGAATCAACTGAAAATTTCATACTTTTCTTTTATTTATTTATTTATTTGTTTGTTAAGACAGAGTCTTGCTCTGCTGCCCAGCCTGGTCTCAAACTCTGAGCCTCAAGTGATCCTCCCACCTCGGCCTCCCAAAGTGTTGGAATTACAGGGATGAGAAATTTCAGTATCTTTAAATGTGTTTTTAAGAAATGTCAAAACAGCCTGAGAGATATTAGTTGTAGCACTTAAAACAATCAATAGTCATTATTTGCAAGTAGCTTCTAGAAAACTAAAAAGAAATATATTTTGACAAAGGATGTGAATAGACAATCTATAGGAAACATACAGATTGTCAATAAATGAGTGAAAATATACTCAACTTGATAGCTAATCTGGGGAATGCAACTTATAACATGGAGACACTATTTCCTCCCTGTTGGAAGAGTTGACAAAATTAATACTGATATAATTAAAAAATAATATTATCATATATTACCAGTTTTAATGTAAAATGCTAGTTTTTCCAAATAAGTGATCAGCATCTATTCATATTTGAAGTACACATAACTATGATCCAGAAATCCAACCTCTAAGCATCTCTCTTGAAGAATAAAAATCAAGAGATGCTTTGAAATTGGAGATAGAATAGAATTAATAACATATAATCATGATCAATAATATTTTATTATACATAATATAATACAGTCATATGTAGTAATATAATTATGAAAAAGATGAATTTTCTGGTTTCAAAATCTCAAGCAAGTGATTTCATTTTCTGAATTTCATGTCTAGCATAAGGGGCAGGGGCTTGGGAAATGCACTTTTCCAGAGTGAGTATGATGTGGCAGAGACTGTGGAAAGGGATGGCAATGATGCCAAAACAACCACAGAGAACAGGACCCAGCACAGACAGTCTACTCCTTTGTACACCCACATGCACGCATGCATGCACGCACTTTGTTTCAGTTATTTCTTGGTAACTCCACGACTTGACAAGGACCTATTATTTCTCGAGTTTCTGTGGTTTAGTTGGATGGGTTCTCTCTTGGTTTCACCTGGGCTTACTGAGGCAGCTATATCCAGGTGGAAGATACGGGAAGGCTCACTCAAATTTCTGGCAGTTAATACCTGCAGGTGACAGACAACACTGAGTCTTCCACATGAGCTCAGGTGCACAGAAGTCTTAGATTCACTTCCTTTCAGGTCAGCAATGCAAAGAGTGAAATTGGAGGCTTCAAGTTCTCTCAAGGACTAGTCTCAGCAGTTATGGAGCAGCAATTAGTTAGATTTTGTTAAGTCACTGAGCCAGCCGAGATTCAAGATTCCATATATTACTTCGAGGAGAAGCAGAGTCACATTGAACAGAGGTATGCAATCTGGGATGGTAGAATTGTGTGAAACTATTTTTAAGCTTCCACACACTCTTACTCATACCAAAAAAAAAAAATCATACCAAAAAAATAACAGCATTGTCATCCAGAGTGATAACCCTATGCTTCATACAAGCAAAGATATGCTCCTCCCTACCCTAAAAGGGAGAGACACAAAATGGGGATACACATGCCGTATACTCCTTCAGTCCTTTTCTGGGTGATTACATTGTTGGGATACTGGAGAGGAAAAATTTGATAGTAATTTTTATGTTTATACTTATGCATGAAAGAATATATTCACAACTCCAATGTCTTCATTTCTGCAGCTGGTCATGAAAACATAGTGTTTGTAGTTTCTGGCTTCCATTCTTCACTCCATGTTACCTTTGCATTCAGTCAGCAGGAGTTTCTTGAAGTCCCAGAGGCATTGAATTAACCAGCCAATCTCTGCTTCATGATGTTGTGCCAGTTTGGGTCCAGCTATGACCTACATAGTTACTTAATAGGAGAGGTTTAATATAAATAATTTCCTACAGCATAAGAAAAAGTAACGATTAGATATGCTACCCTACAGCTTAGGGAGCATATCCAAAGAGGGACAATTTTGAAATGGCCCCTCTCCACCAAGGCTGAGGCTCTCTGACTTCTCTGGAATTGTATTTGCAGGCCAGTGAATGGCAGATAACTTTTCTGGTTTGCACAGAGCAGAGCTGGTGTGCAGCTGGTGTGCAGCTGCTGGGCAAGTAAGAAGCAATTTCTGGGCACTGCTGAGTTTGTGTCTAGATGCACCATTGTGCAGAAGGGAAGGGAGTCAGTGGAGAGGGGGAGGAGATATGCAGTGGGCAGTGTTCTCTTTAGGACATGTTGCAGGGGATACACATGGAGAGAAGGCTATGCAGTCAGAAGGAGTGGGGCACCAGTCTAGGCAGGAGACCAGGAACATATAGTACAGGAGGTCGGGGACACATGATGTCTGCATCAGGTGTGTATTAGTCCGTTCTCATGCTGCTAATAAATACCTGAGACTGGGTAATATATAATGGAAAGAGGCTTAATTGACTCACAATTCCACATTTCTGGGAGGCCTCACAATCATGGTGGAAGGCTAATGAGGAGTAAAGTCATGTCTTACATGGTAGCTGGCAGCAGCTTGTGTAGGGGAACTCCCCTTTATGAAACCATCAGATGTCATGAGACTTACTTACTATCATGAGAACAGCATAGGAAATACCTGCCTCCATGATTCAATTACCTACTACTGGTCCCTCCCACGAAAATGGGAATTATGGGAGTTAGAATTCAAGATGAGATTTGGGTGAGGACACAGCCACACCATATCAAAGTGCAAAGGTGATGACCATGTTGTTCTGCAAGGTTGTTGCACTCTAGGCACTCTGGGCATGTGTCTGGGACAGAGTATCATCTGATGATCCTCCTACCCACACCTGCTGGAGGTGCAGCTACCAGAGCTGGGACAAAGTACCTCCTCCTCCACGGTGCACTTTCAATGTCTTCCAGCTGATAAAGCTTATGATGGTGCTCAGTGTAAAAGAGAAACGCTTACGGAAATATTATTTACTATTGTGAAGCTGGTACAAAGAGGGTGAATTTGGACATGAGAACCAACAAATGAATAATTGCACAATGATGCCAGGTAAATAAACTTCTTTTTGATCAAGTCATTAATAGTTAAGTTTCTGTTCATTGCTACATTATTTGTAACAGTCAAGACATGGAATTAAAGGAAATGTCCATCAACAGATAAATGGTGTGTTAGTCTGTTTTTTGGTACAATAAATGAAGACCTGAGACTGGATAATTTATAAAGAAAAGAGGTCTATTTGGATCATAGTTCTGCAGGCTGCATTAGGAAGGAACCAACATCAGCTCAGCTTCTGGTGAGGCCTTAGAAAGTTCTTACTTATGGAAGAAGGTGAAGGGGGAGCAGGTGTGTCACATGTTAAGAGACGGAGCAAGAAGGATGCCAGGCTCTTTTAAACAACCAGCCTTCACATGAACTAATAGGGTGAGGACTCACTCATTACTGCAAGGACAATACCAAGCCGTTCATGAGGGATCTGCCACCATGACCCAAACACCTCCCACTAGGCCCACCTCCAACATTGGAAGTTACATTTCAACATGAGATTTGGAGAGTACAAACATCCAAAGCATACAAAACAGATAAAGAAAATGTGGTATAGATACAAAATGGAATACTATTCAGCCTTAAAAAGAAGGAAATCCTATCATTTGTGACAATATGAATGAACCTGGAGGATGTATATCAAGTGAAATAAGCCAGGTAGAGAAAGACAAATACTGCATTATCTCAAATGAATATGAACTCTAACAAAGTTGAACTAATTCAATTAGAGAGTTGAATGGTGGTTACCAGGGACTGGGGGGAGGAGTTTGGAAGATGTTAGTCAAAGAATACAAAATTTCACTTAGGAGGAATAAGTTCAAGAGATCTATTGTACAACATGGTGTTATCTTAAAAATCAGTAAGAGAGATTTTAAGTGTTCTCACCACAAAATGGAAGTATGTGAAGTAATATGTATATATTAATTACCTTGATTTAGCCATCCCTTAATGTATATTTCAGAATATTATATTGTATGTGATAAATATATGCGATTTCTATTTAATTATAATAAATGTATTAATTTTAAAAACCTGATTTAGTTTGTTCATCAAATATAATACATACCCATAATTGTAAAACTATAGGTGACTACTTCGTTTAGAAAGCGGGAGAAATATTTAAGTAAAATGCTTCATTTATATACTTGATATTTTACTTACATTTTTGTTTGAAAATTCAAATAATTATTTTATTATGCAAAGAAATGAAAACAATAAGTTGAAGTATAAATTTAAAACCAGAAAGTGACTATTAGAGAATAATATCTTGGCATAACGAATGACTTAATATGAGTTAAAAATTTCAGAATTTTAAATTCAATTGTTGTCATATACATATATAAATTATAATTTTATCACCATCTGTGTATAAGTGTATTCATGATGAAACTTTGTTTCTTGTCTCTCTTTTTTTCTTTTTGAGACAGAGTCTTGCTCTGTCATCCAGTCTAGAGCACAGTGGTGTAATCACAGCACACTGCACCCTCAACCTGCCAGGCTCAAACAATTCTCCCACCTTAGCCTCCTGAGTAGTTGGGACTACAGGCACATGCCACCATGCCTGGCTAATTTTTTTATATTTTGCAGAGACAGGGTCTCACAATGTTCCCCAGGCTGGTTTCAAACTCCTGAGCTCAAGCAATCCTCCCACTTTGGCCTCCCGACATGCTGGGATTACAGGAGTGAGCAACCGCATCTGTCCTTGTCTCTTATTTTTGCTATTGTTTATTATGTACTTTTGTCACAAGGCCAAATGGTACAAAAATACCTTGAACAATAATATCTCAAAATCAAGGCTTTGAGATAATAAATGCTTCTTTCACAATATATTAAGATATTAGATATTGATAAATTTATCAGTACTACCATGAGTTTAATCATTTTGAAGAGTCCCCTAACAAAAATATGCTGGCTTTCTCTTTTGTTATATTATCAGAAATAATAAACAGAATTTGATAAGACTGATCCCCAAATTTTGTAATAGAAAGAAGTTACAATAAGAAATCAACTCATATATCTCATATCATTGCCAACAAGAACAATGAAATTTCCTCAGAGAAAAAATGGGTATCATGTTTCATTTCGACAATCATGGTAGAAATATGTGCAATAATATTTCAATGAATGAAGCATCAGAGAGTTCAAGTATCCCTTGAAAATATCAAATTTCTGAAACTGCTATTCACAGTTGGTGAAGAAAATGTGATATCAGCATCAATGCTGAACTTACGAATAATATATCTCAAATGTGATTCTGTGCTTTTAGGGAACATAATGGTGTTATTTTATGCTTCATCACTTTGTGTTTTAAGAATATCCTCTATTTGAAGTCTAGCATGAGTCTCAAATAGAATATGATTTTTTTGTCAGGTTAATGTATGTGAAAAATGAATGCATGATTTAAACGAGACATGAAATTATATTTCCAGTTATAGTTCTACATAAAGATTTCTAATGGCAAAAGAATGAGGAACATGAAACTTGCAAAATAATATAGGTCATCCATAAGCTTCCTTATCCAATACTCTTAAGATTTGTAGTTTTACCCCAATATAAATTTATGATTCCATAATTTTTATTTATTATCAGGATATCCTTGCAATGATATATTTTCTTTACTATGTGTGACATTTTCACATTTACATCTTTAGGCAATTTTAATTTTCAGTAAAAAAAAGATAAGAAGGTGAAAATTGAAAATGTAAATAAGATAATTAAACCTACTTTAAAGTTGCCTCTTACTTTTATTCTTGTTTACTTTCCTTTTCATTTTATATCATAAATATCAGAGTTTAGCATACCTTCAAAATACCCTGCACAGCAACATAACAACATTCACTCTTATATATGTCTCTATAATAAAGTTCATGACAGGACTACAGAGTTCATTATGAAGACCTTTTCTTGAATATTATTTCTGGAAGAACACATTTATAAAGGAATTGGGGGGCAGGTGTTTTTTTCAATGAGTGAATAATTACCTTATATTAAACCTTATGTAAGTAATAGCATGTTTAGATGGTATTTATGATTTGTACCTTCATCTCTGTAACTACTTTCCTTGATCAGTAAAGTCTATTAGCCCACAAAATTCCATTGTCATCTTTCTGTCATCTGTGGCTCCTGGCTGTTGTAACATCTCACAAATCATCAGCAGTGTCAGCACTGCACCCAGCTTCATTTTAGCTGCCACCTCCCTGATTGACACTTTTGACAGCTACTTCAACCTTTTCCTTAATTACCAATACAAAAATCCTCTAACTTGTGTGGAAGGATTTGGTCTGCAAAAATGGACAATAGAAAGTCATTCTAAATCTATAAGTAAAGGAATGACATAAAGTCTGTGCGAAGTCCAGGATGCTGTATCAAGGAGTGTGGGATGGAGACTGTCAAGTGATAAACCCAACATGAGCAGTCATGGCTCAGAATATAGATTGTGAATGGGATTAAGAGAGAGGTGCAAAAGCCGCTGTCATACAATCAAGAGCACAAGCCTTTGAGTGCAAGCCTTCCAATTCTAGATTGTGTGTTCTTAATCTCTACAACTACAAATGATTTTGCCCACTTAACCTGTATTTAATAGTACTTTTGTATAATTTGTGTATGCCAGTGTTCATGGATGTACATATTCCTCATAGACAGACTGGCTGGACTGTCAATCCCTGAAGATCTGAGATGGTTTCTTTTGTGTACAAATGAACTAAAATGTCTTAGCAAGGATGGAAGATTAATGGGGCAAGAATTACATGATAAATTTTGAATTGGTTATATATTCTAGGTTGCTGACAAATAGAGATAGGAATAGAGGTTACTCTAGAGAAGGGAAGTGAGTTTTATTTTGGGTGGAACCAAAACTAAAAGAATAAGCAAACAAACAAAAAAACGCATCGTGTGAACCTTGGTGTGTGAATGTACTAGGCTTTATATTGGTTAGTCATTAAGCAATAATCAAATTTGTTAAATTGTTAAAAAAGTTCAGTGAAATAATAAACAGTGAAATATTATGTGAAGGGGAGTTCAGAGGATGCAGGAGCATAGAATTTTCTTGAAGGGTTCATAGTAAATCCACATTTTCTTTTGTATGTGATGCAGGAAGTCTTAGAAAACCCTCCACACCCCCCAAGTGTGGAAATACAAACTAATAAGAAAATTTTTTAAATGTACGAATCGTGCTGGAAGGTCAACACACTACCTATAGAATCCACAGAAACAATGCTTAGCAAGAAAGGCTTATTTAAAATGCACCAAATGAAAGGCAGCATATTAAAGAGTGTTAGAGAAAATAGCATGGTACTTGCCAATTTCCTCTGTTGTAAAATGGCTAACATACAATTCTATTATGGAATGTAAATAGCCCTGAGAGTTTTAAAAAACAAAAAGAAAAGAAGAACAAGTAAAATATTTCTATCTAGGGTTATAGTGTATTGTACAATGATTTAAAGGTTTTTCATGACAAAAGTTTAAATGATTGCAGGAGATGATATATAATACAGGTATGATATGGTTTGGCTGGGACTCCACTCAAATCTTATCTTGAATTGTAGTTCCCTTAAACCCCATGTGTCATCAATGGGTCCCAGTGAGAGGTAATGAATCATGGGAGCAGTGTATTCATCTGTTTTTAACACTGCTGATAAACACATACCTGGGAATGTGCAATTTACAAAGGAAGGAGGTTTAACGAACTTACAGTTTCACATGGCTGTGGAGGCCTCACAATCATGGTGAAAGGCAAGGAGGAGTAAGTCACATTTTACTGGGATGGTGGCAGGGAAAATGAAAGAGAACTTGTACACAGAAACTCCCATTTTTAAAATCATCCCAGATTTTGTGAGACTGATTCAGTATCATGAGAACAGCATGGGAAAGACCCACCCTTCATGATTCAATTATCTCCCACTGGGTCCTTCCCACAGTACATGAGAATTATGGGAGCTACAAGATGAGATTTGGGTGGGGACACAGAGCCAAACCATATCAAGCAGTTACCCCACACTGCTATTTTCATAATAGTGAGTTCCCATGAGATCTGACAGTGTTCTAAGGGACTTTTATCCCCCTTTTCTTGGCACTTCTCCTTCCTGCCATCAGGCGAAGAAGGATATGTTTGCTTCCTCTTCCACCATAGTTGTAAGATTGCTGAGGTTTCTCCAGCCATGAGGAACTGTGAATCAATTAAACCTTTTCTTTTCTATAAATTGCCCAATCTCAGGCAGTACTTTATAGCAGTGTGAGAATGAACTAATACAGTAAATTGGTACCAGGTAGTGGGTGCTGCTATAAAGGTACCCAAAAATGTGGAAGTGTCTTTGGAACTGGGTGGCAGGTCGAAGTTGGAACAGTTTGGAGGGCTCAGAAGATAGGAAGATGTAGGAAAGTTTGGAACTTCCTAGAGACTTGTTGAATGGTGTTGACCAACATGCTGATAGTGATATTGACAATTAAGTCCAGGCTGAGGTGGTCTCAGATGGTGATGAGGAACTTGTTGGGAAATGGAGTAAAGGTGGCTTTTGCTATGCAAAGAGACTGGCACCATTTTGCTCCTGCTCTAGAGATTTGTGGAACTTTGAACTTGAGAGATGTGATTTAGGGTATCTAGCAGAAGAAATTTCTATGCAGCAAGTGTTCAGGTGACTTGGATGCATTTAAAAGCATTCAGCTTTATGTATTCACAAAAATATAGTTTGGAATTGAAACTTATGTTTAAAAAGGAAGCAGAGCATAAAATTTTAAAAAATATGCAGCCTGACAGTGTGACAGAAGAGAAAAAACAATTTTCTGAGAAGAAATTCAAGCCAGCTACAGAAATATGCATAAGTAATAAGGAACCAAATGTTAATCACCAAGACAAAGAAGAATATCTCCCAGGCATGTCAGAGAATTATGTGGCAGCCCCACCCATGACAGGCTGGATGACTAACAGGGAAAAATAATTTGGTGTGCCAGGCCCTGTATCTTGCTGCTTTGTGCAGTCTCAGGACTTGGTGTCCCAGCAGTGGCTAAAAGGAGCCAAGGTACAGCTCAGGCCATGGCTTCAGAGGGTGCCAAGCTGCCTTGGCAGCTTTCATGTGGTGATGAGCCGGTGGGTGCAGGCAGTTAAAAACTGAGGTTTGGGAACCTCCACCTAGATTTCAGAGATTGTATGGAAATGCCTGAATGTCTAGGCAAAGTTATGCTGCAGGGGCAGAGCCCTTATGGGAAACTGCAGAGTTTTTATATTTCCACTGTAGTGCAGAATAGAAATATGGGGTTGGAGCCCTCACATAGTATTCCCACTGGGGCACTGCCTAGTAGAGCTGTGAGGACGGCCACAGTCCTCCAGACCCTAGAATGGTAGATTCACTGACAGTTTGCACCGTGTTCCTGGAAAAGCCTGCAGACACTCAATGGCAGCCCATGAAGGAATCTGAGAGTGGGGCTGTAGCCTGCAAAGTCACAGGGGTGGAGCTTCCAAAGGTTGCGGGAGCCCAGCTTTTGCACACTGATGTGTGACCTGGATGTAAGACATGAAGTCAAAGTAGTTCATTCTGTAGCTTGCTTTAATACTTGATTTACCTGCTGGATTTCAGACTTGCATGGAGTCTGTAGCCTCTTTATTTTGGTGAATTTCTCCCATTTGGTATGGCTGTATTTATCTACTGCCTGTACCCACATCATATCTAGGCAGTAACTAACTTGCTTTTGGTTTTACAGACTCATAAGCAGAAGGGAGTTGCCTTGTCTCAGATGAAACTTTGGACTTAGAATTTTGAGTTAATGCTGGAATGAGTTAAGATTTGGGGGTATTGTTGGTAAGGCATGATTGGTTTTGAAATGTGAAGACCTTATATTTGGGAGGGATCAAGGGTGGAGTTATATGGTTTGGCCCAAATTTCATCTTGAATTGTAGTTCCCATAATCCCCATGTGTTGTGGGAGGGACCCAGTGGGAGGTAACTGAATCATGGGGGGCGATTACTTCCATGCTGCTGTTCTTGTTAATAGGGAGTGAGTTCTGACAAGATCTGATGGTTTTATAAGGAGCTTTTCCTTATTTTGCTTGGCACTTTTCCTTCCTGCCGTTAGGTATATAAGGACATGTTTGCTTCCCCTTCTGTCATGATTGTAAGTTTCCTGAGGTCTCCCCAGCCATGTGACTGTCAGTAAATTAAACCTCTGTCTTTGTAAATTACCCAGTTTCAGGCAGTCCTTTAATGCAGTGTGAGAATGGACTAATACAACGTATTTTTCCAGGTTTGTGCATTTATTTTGAAAAAAATAAGTTAAGCAGCTACCTTCCTTACAAACTCTAGGACTCTAAAAATTATAAAATATTTTTAACATGTAAACATACATGCTATGGAGATTGAAAGGAAATTAATTTCCAAATTATTATGTTAAAGTTAATATATTTTGGAGTTATTTAAGATGAATATCTTATCCTAATGATTCTCCAACTAACTAGAAATTAAAATGGAATAGCTTCATCTTTTAATTACTGATCTATTATATTTGTAGATTATTGTGTAGTTGAAAAGACACTTTCATTTGTCATGTATTCTCACCAATATCTTTCACAATAAATAAATTGATGGCATCATCATCATCATCATGACCATCATCTCCATTTACAAAAGTATGGGATAATCAATAAGAAAATACTAAAGATGTCTTTGAGCTTAATAATAAAGGTGTTATTATTAATGCAAAGTATAGATAAGAAGTTTCAGAAGGAAACTGACAAGTTTTTTATATTTTTCTCCTTTTTATCATTACATTTTTTTCCTAATTCTCATTTGGCAATTTTAAATTAGAACATTACAATTTTGCCTTCAGAATTCTGGATTTCCCCGTAAGTTGTTAAAGATTTTTCATCCTGTTTCAATAAAAAAGTTAAAAGCAATTCTAGAAATGAGTTACTGCTAATTTACATGGAGATTATTATAATTAAAATTGTAGTAGAGAGTAAACGTATATTGTAGTTGTAGACTCTTAAGTAAAATAATTTATGCAAATAACAATAAATAACAATACTGTTAAATACATGTGTTTCCATAATCATTTTTGATTTATAAAACTTTTACCAATACAAATTTAAATCCAAGATTTGCAAGTATATCCGATTTATGTCTTCTTTTTTAAAAAGGAAAATATTATAAATCATTGTATTAGCATAACTTGCTTTTTCCAATTATACTTTTTAACTTCAGCAATTATTTACTTGTTCAATCCAAAATGATTGATGTAGCAGAAGATATGCAATATGAGGCAAAGGAATAAAGACACATGTCCACAAAACATCACTTTGCATCAACATGCTTAAACATGGATAGCTTCAAATAGAATCAGACAAAACTCCAAACACGTAATAAATGTCTTAAATGTATTTCTCTATAAGATAATATAATAAAAATACTTTTAAAAGTTGTAGAATTAAATGAGGTTCTTGGTTCAATGAGTGTACGGTAGCCTTGATGAAATGCAACTCCCTGGTATCCAACTGGAGTCATCTTGTAACTAAAGGGATCATTCCCATACAGTAACTCAGGGAATTCCCCACTCAAACAGTAAATAATGGTATTTCCTGTTCTTTCTGAGAGTTGGAAGATTCTAAACAATTGCATTCTAAGAGTCTCACTGCTTTATGTGAGGCTGACATGATTATTCCACTAAGGATTACACTATTTCTCTAGTGAGTCAAGCTTTCCTCCTTGTTTTAGAAAATACTTACAGCAGAAGAGTCTGCCTTATACAGTTTTCTCTTGCAACACTGAAAAGGCTATTAGTATTTACTGTTTACTGAGGTGAACATTGTTCAAATTTGCATTAGACAATCCATTTAAGAAACAACTAAATGCTGATGATTACAATGTCTGCATTACATTAAAACTGTTAATTTGTGGCAGTAATAATTTTGGATTTTAATTATAAGCCTGAAAAGCAGATTTAGAAATGCAGTTGGCATGACTAATGTTAATTTATCCTTTAGCGTTTATTGAAAGCAATATATCCAATGTAATTATAGTGCATGTCAAATAACCTACTATTTTATTTTTTAAATGTGTGATTCTTTAATTTGCTTGATTAAGATGACTTACCATCTGTTAAAATTTTGTTGTGTCATTTTTGGTGAGTTTTACATTACTTATCAAGAATAAGACATTCTCTATAACATTTTGTATTGATTCAATGATCATTTTCCTGATGCGTATCCATTAAATTTCTCACGATGTTGTTTATCATCATTTTGTCTGTGCTTATTACATCAAGGGTCATGTAATGTCTACTTCGCTAAAGGCTGCAAACGTTCTTGGGAATCAGATGTGCACTAGCATAACAAGCATGAAATTCATGCCAACCATGCAGTCTTTGGGTTCTTTTTCATTGAAACTAGTACAATCTACCAAGAAATTTTACTGCTATGATAAGACAACTGTTTCTAGCCATATTAGCTTTACATAAATCTTTCGCTGTTTTCATTTCTTCTTCATACTATTCTAAAAACATTGTTAATGCCATGTGTATTCAACTTTATGAGAGTGCATTTTTAATATCTTTGGCTGGAGATTCAATAGAATCTATGGATATATTTGGACATTTATGAATATAATTGAGCAGAAAGTCTCATTAAAACTTAAATATGTCTTTCATACTACTTGTATGAACCCTTTTGTTCTAATTTTTACTGATTAAATTTTAGAATAACTAACAAAGTATAAATATAGTCTCTCCTTTATTTCAACTGCAATGTGAACACCTCCTAACAAATTTAAAACAATAAGCTTTAAAGAGTACCAAATGTGTTCATTTCATAAATAATGTGCTTTCCAATTTTATTTCTTTTCACTCAAAACACATTTTATTCATAGTAAATTTTATTAGTAATTTTCAGTGTCAAATAATTTTCATGGTGACTCCACTCACAAAATAATCTTTGACGGCAGCATATTATCAATATTTTTACTCTAACTGAGGTAATTTGTGTTTTACATTATTTGCAGTGAATTTTAACAAGATTTTATTAGTCAACAAGATCAGACAAGATTGGATAGTCCATGAAAACATTATTTGAAACCAACAGCTATGATTTAAAACTGTTTAAAATCAACTTATATTTGGAGAAAATTATTTCATGAAAATAATAACATGTTTTTGATAATTACATTATTAAAATTTGAAAAAGAATTTAGTACAAGGTAAACTAAATTTTTTTCAATCACAATAGTATATATCATAGAAGATAGCATTATCTAAGTATGCTAGTAAATATCAGTTGAGCTGGCATTCAAGTCACTCTTTTCAAAATGTGTTCAAAATTCCAAAATTTTGTTTTAAAGTTATCCCAGAAATATAGACACTAGAGTATTTACTATAAAATAGTTATGCAATCATTTATATAAAGTACCATGAGAACTGCTGTACATGATGGGATAACACATAAATTGTTCTCAAAACAGCAGTGTCACCTATGTCTCTATCAAACATCTGAGAATAATCCTCTGTTTAGTTAGACCCATGTAGAATTAAGAGAGTATTTGCAATAGATTTTAAGATGTGCTGCTACTAACTTACTATAAGGAGAGATTTTAGAGTTTGCATGCTTTTTAAATTTGTTTATTATACTTTAAGTTCTGTAGTACATGTGCAGATCATGCAGGTTTGTTACATAGGTATACACATGCCATGGTGGTGGTTTGCTGCATCCATTGCCTGATCCTCTACATCAGTTATTTTTCCTAATGCTATCCCTCCCCAATCCCTTCACCACCTGCTATTCCTCTCCTAGCGCCCCAAAACCCAGGCCCTGATGTGTGATGTTCCCCTCCCTGTGTCCATTCTCATTGTTCAACACCCACCTAGGAGTGAGAACATGCAGTGTTTGGTTTTCTGTTCTTGTGTCAGTTTGCTGAGAATGATGGTTTCCAGTTTTATCCATGTCCCAGCAAAAGACATGAACTCATTCTTTTTTATGGCTGCATAGTATTCCATGGTGTTTATGTGCCACATTTTCCTTATCCAGTCTATCATTGATGGGCATTTCTAAATCTTTGCTATTGTGAACAGTGCTGCAATAAACATATGGGGACATATGTATTTATAATATAATGATTTATAATCCTTTGTGCATATACCCAGTGATGAGATTGCTGGGTCAAATGGTATGTCTGTTTCTAGATCCTTGAGGAATCGCCATACTGTCTTCCACATGGTTGAATTAATTTACACTCCCACCAACAGTGTAAAAGTGTTCCTGTTTCTCCACATCCTTTCCAGCATCTGTTGTCTCCAGATATTTTAATGATCTCCATTCTAACTGGCATGAGGTGGTATCTCAATGTGGTTTTGATTTCCATTTCTCTAATGACCAGTGATGGTGAGCTTTTTTTCATATGCGTGTTGGCTGCATAAATGTCTTCTTTTGAAAAGTGTCTGTTCACATCCTTCACCCACTTTTTGATGGGGTTATTTTTTTCTTGTAAATTTGTTTAAGTTCTTTGTAGATTCTGGATATTAGTCCTTTGTCAGACTGGTAGATTGCAAAAGGTTTAGAATTTCTTCCTGAGGACTCAGGTAGGTTGATTAAATACAGTTAGACTTTCCCTTTACTCAATATGTAATTTGACTTCACACATACGAACATATGCACATGCACAGATGTATTTTTCTTTTATTGCATTACTTAGGATTAGTATAGTATTAACACTGATAATAATAATCATAGCAATCATTTGTCACATATATAATACTCTTCCATGTCCTATAGAGGAGTTATGGTATGAGTTGATTCATGAATATTATTTTCAGTGATGGCAATAATCTGGCAAGATAATTATTAGTAGCCCCATTTTAAAAATCAAGAATATAAAGCTGGGAGATTATAGAATTTACATGTGTCAAAATAATAGATATAACGTCTGCTTAGTTTTAAATTCCACATTTTCTCTATTCTCATAGATTTTAGATATGATAAACATATTCATAGTATGAGATTTTAACTAGTTCTCTTTGCCATGCTTTCTGAGTTCAATGAGGATCAATTTCAATCACTCATGTGACTATACAAAATAATAAATTGTTGATCATGGACACAAAGATAAATTTTACCATTTTTCTAAAAATAAATCACTATTTACAATCTATCTGCATGTTTAATGCTATTATAAAAACCAAAACAATATCATATAACCCTCTAATACAAAAACACTAAGGCGTATGGTATTTCATCTCTTGAAACATAATTATGCACACTGAAAATCCTCATCTAAGTAAATTTAGGGTCCATTACTGCAGAATAGAAATTATACTCCCATTAACACACATACACCCCCCATACGTTGAGTTTGATCTCATACCCCCAAACGAAAAAATTTTATTGACTATTCTAAGTTTGCTAAAGCATATTAAAATCCCTATGCTAATATTATTATAATAAATTATCACTTGTTTGTATACAAATCCATTATGAGAAGGTGTGGGTAATAGGACACATTTGCCTTTTAAAAAGCAAGACCATTAGAAGTTCTATTATATTCTCTCATGCGGATAACATTGAAAGTTTGGATGTTAAATAGAGGCACTTCCAGGCACAGATCAACTCCTTGAAAATTATTGTAGGAGGCACTTTAAAGGGAAAAATATGTTTGGCACAGGAAATTACATTTAACTAAAAGCCTTTTTTTAATGGGCATTAACAAATTAGCTGGGAATGCATCATTCCCATCTTACACTCTCAAGCACTTAATGTGGACGGACCTACAAATCACATTATCATCACTTTCCATACTTTCATCAAATGTCATAGCAACAGCTGCCCTAGTAGCTCAGATTATGCCTTAGGCTAAAGGAGACATCTGTTTGCTGACAACTTCAGATCAAATGACAAATGGGAGACAGAAATGTCAGTGCATGGTAAGGTCAGAGGCCTTACCTATTTGTTAGTTTCAGTTGTAATAGGGATTTTCTTTTTTTGATAGACAGACAGTAAATGACTTACATAAAATCAGGTAATGATACTAATTCTTCTTCAATCGAAATTAAGTATGGTTACAAAAGGAAAATTATTATTGTTTTGTGATGGACAGGTGTTAGTTGACACATTTTTCTTTCTTTCTTTCTTTCTTTTTTTTTGGTTTGTGCTAACATTCATCATACTTTAAATGTAATCACAGGTGTTTATTTTAGTCTGATCAAGATGAAATTAGGAACTATAGGTTTCATGTCTTTTGAACTCTAAAAATAGTGGTCTTTTAACTTAAGGGTTACTTATTTAAAATATTAGTTTAGTTCTTTCAAACCAAGAACAAAGTCTATTTATATGGTTCATAGTCATTGAATGTGAATGCCCATTTTAAAGTGAAAATAACAAATGTAAACAGCAAGTAATTCCATCTTAGTCATTTTTAATCCATTTTTAAATTCAGGTGAGAGTTTGGTTTCTGTATGAAATCACCTTGAAGAACATTGTGATATTCCTCCTCATATTGTTTTCTCCCAAAATGACAGAGATAGATGCTGTGTGAAGGAAAAGTTCTCAATGCTCAAAGAAAGACGCCAGAAGCCTTTTCACATGGGGTTTTGATTTTGTTAGGTTTTATCAAGCCTGCTTGAAATGCCATCTTTTTGTAAGTGTCTTGGTGAAAAAGAAAGATGACATAGATTCCTCATACAGACATATTTTACCTTTGACAATTCCTGGGTTATTTTTGTAATAGTTTTCAGTTAGTTTATGCTTCATTTTCATATGTTTCTATGTTGCTTCCTTTATTATTTTTTTTTCTTCGGTCTAATATAGTCAATATTAGTTAATGACTTACTGGTCTTGTTAAATGATTCATTTTGAAATCTACAAATTCTAATGAGTTTATGTGCAGATTAACTGGTCAATTAGACGTACATGTAAATTTAGCTTTTCACTTTTCTTTTTGATTTCAATGCTTATTTATTTATCCAATGCATAAAATTGCTAATGTACAGAGAAAATGCCTAAGGCAAACAACTTTTTTAAATGCAGGAAAGAAAACTGTTCCCTGTATTTCTCCCTTTTTAGCTATTCTCTTACAAACAATTCTTATCTATTTTTTCACTTTTGACTCACTTTATTATTTTAAGTTTGTCTTGCTTTATATTTTATTCAGTACATAACAGACTTACTTCTCGGTAATAAGGTAATATTAAATTTTGGAGTTTAGTTCAAAATCAATCTGATGCAATGCTTTTTGATAGAGTGGTATTGCTTCATTTGGCATACATTTATTTAGTTTCCACTATTTTCCTGCTGCAATACTAGGATCTCAGACTAGAAATATGAGTGGGGACTAAACCTATCTAAAAATACAATAATTAGGAAGTTTTGAACACTATACATATATTTTGTGAGTGTGCAATAATATGGTAAACATAAAATAGTGGTCAAAGCAAATTTACTTTGGATGGCTTTAAGAAGGAGTCGTTTGTTCTCAATCTTGTTAAAGAATTTTATTTTTATGTTTATGATCCAACTTATTCTCTTTCACATTATATATTCTGTTTTAAAAAATTACATTAAAGCATCTGAAGAGCTATTTTTCTTACCTCTTTTTATTTGGATGTTCTAAGTTTCTTCAATTATTTTCCCAATCAACAAAATAATATTGAATTAGATGCTATATCTAGACACAGTCATTAAAATGCCTAAAACGTGAAGCATGAGATAAAATGTAAAAGGCCAGAGACTTACTGACTAATTGGAAATATAGTGAAATCCTTAACTTCTTTTATTTGAATACAAGAATTTCTTAAGTCTACCTATAATTTACTAGTTTATTTTAAAAGCCACATAAGTTATTTTTATTTTCTTAATGTGTAGTAAATTAAGACATTATCTTTTTTCACATCAAATGCCTACTTTGTTCTTGTAGTTAACTTTTGAATTAAATTTCAGAATTTAACATTATCTTGAATATATTTTAACCTTATTAATTTAAGCACGTTATGAAATAATTTAATGAGAAATTAGATATGAAGTACCTAATTTATCAGCTCATGAAATTTACAAGATGTATTTAAAGAAATTGATGAAATACATTCTTTAGGATATAAAATCTAATTTTATGATGATATGCACTACATTGTACATAAAAAGATTATACTGTCTCCTAATAATCCATATATTTAGTAAATTCACAATTAAAATAAATTGTAAATGTAAAACAAATTTCTGATAAAGGATTTAAATGTTTCTAAAAGAGAAAAGGTAAAAATAAAGAAATGAGGAAGATCATTTTTCCTCTCAGATATGGACACTACCATGCAATTACAGTAAATGGCAGTCATTCAGAACTATACAAATTTAGGATTAAAAGAGGCTTATATTTTAGAAACAGTTGATTTTCTATGCAAAGGATGCATTTTAAAGCAATGCAATAATATTTTGTTTAGTAATTCATCATGGGATAATTGAGTGCTCTTTTGAAAGACTTGAAAATAAATCTTATTCGTGCAAAATGTAAGAGCAAAAACCCTGAAGCCAAACTTCCTGAGTTCTGATTCCACACCTTCCAATTACTAGTCAAACTGAGACTTTCATTTATGACAGAAACTTGCAAAAACATTAATTCATTGGCATTTATTAGACCACAGTCAAGTAAAGCCTATGGAGTTAAATCTCGTCTTGTTTTGAGGTTGCTTATGCATGATCTATGAGGCCCAAGGCAGGAAGCAAGGAAAATAATGCATGAATTTGAAGCAAGATGCAGTCAAGTTGTACCTGAATAAAGCAGAATGTGGTTGGTTCAGCAGTGGATGGAGTGACCGTTGAGGTCAAGGAGATTTGAAATGGCCTACATGAAGTGTATGATACAATGTTTAGTATACATTCAAACCAAGAATGGCAAAAAGAAAGAGACACAGAACAGCAATGTACATAAAAGAATAAAATGGCAATAAATGATTAGATAGTAAATGTAAATTACAATGTATCAGTAATTGCTATACTGGCAGGTGGACTAAATACTCTAATGAACAGTGTACATTGTCAGATTCAATAAAAACAAGGCAAACAACAATAACTTCTCCACTTATAAGAGATACATGTTCAATATAAGAATATAGAATGTACATGAGCAGTAGCTAGGAACTGGAAAAGGTATTTTGGGATGGCTTTTCTGACTGTTCCTTTGAATCACTTCTTATGTAACATAGGAGTTATACTATGTAACATAGAAGTTATGCTACATAATGGAAAGGAAAAGAATATTCAACCACCCTATCCCATCTCAGGCTAAAGGTATCTACATGGCTTTCCACACTGAATTTATTATGAAGAGGAAGCTACTAAGTTTCACATTTATCATGGGAATACATAAGATTTGAGAGAGAAGTACTTCGATGATCGTCTAGTCCAGAATTTTCTTCATCGGTATCTCTAAGGGAAACCAGCCTCCACTGACTGGGCGTCAAAGACCTTACAAAATGTATATTCCTACTGCACTCAGTTCTCACTGTTATTCCTCTCATTTCAGCTGATGTTTGCCTCTGCTTTTCATGCATTCTATCTCTTGTGTCATACAGTAAGTCTAGTCCTGATTCACAGATGTTTTAGATGGTTATGATGACAATCAGAACATTTTCCATAAGTTATGTGACCTGAATTTCAGATGCCTTACTATCCTAGGTGCAGTCCTCTAGCTATGCTATAGATTATCAGCATTCTTTTAAAAGAATAAAAAATATAACTGAAAAAAAAAAGAATATAGAATGTGTAGAATCATAAGAATCGAAAAATTTTAACATACAAACAAAGTGTTATATCTATAGTAAAATTAGAGCAAGTATAATTTGGGACAAAAGGCATTATTAGAAATACAGGAATGTTTTGTAATGGTAAAATGTCAACTCAAACGAATATATTACTATATAAATAGCATATACATAGTAATACAGACTCAATGCACAAAGTAAAATGATTGCAAAGAGAAATAGATAAGTCTATCTTTATAGTGAGGCATTTTAACACACCAACTCAGTAAATGCTTATCTAATCAAGTTAAAAATCGTAAAATCATAGGACATTTGAGTAATAGTGTTAAAACACTGGAACTAAATAACATAAATAGGTTATTTTATCCTACTCAGAGACAGGCAGTTGTCAAGATGATCTGGATCATTTTACAAAAGTGACTACATGCTGGTCCCTCCTGAAAATCTTATCATAGAGGGAATGAGGAAAGGTAGAGACTTCATTCTCTGGAATCATGAGTAGCATTTAAATCTCTTTTTTCCATGTTCAAGTGGGCTGTGTCATCTTTAAACACAGTTTTAGGACTTTTTCAGGGGTTGTCATCTACAAGAAATCTTGATACTTTATCTATTTACAATGATAAATATATATTTGCAAATATTAATTAGGATTAAATGAAAAACATTAATTCATTAATTCTATGAATACAAATAAAAAAAACTATCCAAATAAAAAAATCTCCATTTGAAACAGTCTTCACATTCTTTAAAACAGTAATGTTTGCCAATAAATTGAAGCCTTTTGCTAGCTGATTATCTTCTCAAAACAGATTTTCATATCCTCACAATGATAGAAATAGACCTCTTCTTCCCTTTGGAGCAATTGTGAATATATCTAAGAATACAACTAACAAAGGATATAAAGGACCTCTGCAAGGAGAACTACAAACCACCGCTTCTTTTGCCATTCTGTTGGTTGCCAGTTCACTCTAGTGATTGTTTCTTTTGCTGTGCAGAAACTCTTAAGTTTAATTAGATCCCATTTGTCTATTTT
>CAUYQU010021724.1:0-87195 GCA_963574635.1 Cheracebus regulus
GTTCCCTACAGAGCTGGGCCTTCCCGGGTTCAGCTGTGCTTGTTCTCAGTCCTCAGCGCTTCCAATTGCTGTTCTCCTTGTGGGGATGGGACCGGCCGAGCCCGACTAAAAGGGCATCCAGTCCCATACACTCCGCACTGAGAAGCGCCACGCTGGCCAAAAGAGTCGCGCTGGTGACCTGTGTGGCTCCTTCGCCGGGAATCTCCCAGTCTGTGGGCATCAAAAATTCATCTGCAATTGCGACATCCACTTGCTCTCTGCGCTTTCACTGGGAGCTACAATCCTGAGCTGCGACTACGCGGCCATCTGTTTGCTTAATTTTTAATATGCATGTTCATTTATCTGGAAATTCTTCCTCAAAATACAAATCTCTGAAGTAACCAAAATAAATATACCTATCAATTTCATCATCCTACAGCTCACTAAGAAAACGTTAGTTTGAGCTGGTTGTTCCCCAGGCTGAGTGCACAGTAATATCTTGGGGTCCCCTTGTTATCATCTTTGGAATTCTCTATGCCTCTCTCTAGTGTTTTTGTCTTTCTGTCTTTTCTTTGGATAAAGCACAACTCTTTGAAGCTTCCTGAGAAAAGATGGATAGGGAGTCAATGTTTTGAGATCTTCCATATTTGAAGATGGCTTCCCCCCCGCCAAAACATTGTTATTGATGATTTATTATGTTTTAGAAATCTTAACTGGAAATAGTACTTCTCCAGATAAGTAATTTGTATTCTTCTAGATTCCTAGTATTCTAGAGCTAGTATTGAGAAATCTGATTTTTGATTCTTTATACATAGCCTATTTTTCAGTTCTTGGAGCTTTTATTGTTTTATTCTTCAATAACTTTTCTATTTTTTCTTTCTAGAATTCCTAGTAGTTTTGGTGTTGGACGTTTTTCCTTGAAACACTGATACAAATGTAGCTTTTCTGTTTTCCCTTTCTGCTAACTAGGAAGTTTCTTTAGTTGTGTTTCTTAACCCACTTTTGTTTTTTTGTTATACTGTATTTAACATACAAACATTTTCTTTTGAATATTCTTTTTATGGCATAGTGTTACTTTTTCCCAAATAAATCCTTTTACTTCTCTGAAGAGATTAATACTTTTTTCGTTGTTGTTTTTTGAAGCTTTCCAGTAGAGTCTATTTCTTTTAAGTTTTGGAGAGGTGGTTATGTGTCTATCATTTACCTTTGTCGTATTTTTCTTAAATGTTATATTAATCTTGGGCTGTCACTTTAGAGTGAAATACTGCAAAACTGGTTGGAAGCACTGTAGGCTCTGATAGGCCATGCTATTAGTTTCTTGTAAGATGATCATGGTAGGTTTTTAGTAAAGTATTTCCATACAGATGCCTCTTGCTAGTACCTTTTAAATGAATCTTCTTCCTGAGGGTTATAAGCCTGGTAACCAGCTTTTTTTTTCTTTTTTCTTTTTTGAGACAAAATATTGGTCTGTTGCCCAGAATGGAGTGCAGTGGTGTGATCTCGGCTCACTGCAACCTCCGCCTCCCAGGTTCAAGCAATTCTCCTGCCTCAGGCTCCCAAGTAGCTGGGATTACAGGCACATAGCACTATGCCCAGCTAAGTTTTGTATTTTTAGTAGAGATGGGGTTTCTCCATGTTGGCCAGACTGGTCTCAAACTCCTGACCTCAGGTAATCCACCCATCTCGGCCTCCCAAAATGCTGGGATTACAGGCATGAGCCACTGCGCCAGGCCTGATAACCAGTGTTCTGGTGGCTCATTAGGGAAAGTGGACTTTGAGTATTGATAGTTATGATGTAGACTTTTGATTCTTCTGCTTTAATACAGCCATGCCTGAGTCTCCCAGTCCCCAAACCTCCTATTTTATTCTCTCCGCTGAATAAAACTAGACAATTATGTTGAGTGGAGGTGGAGGGACAGTTTTCCAGCAGTGCGAAGTTGGGGGGAAGGATTCTGTGATGTTGGAGTGCAAGTCTACATCTTACACTGCCTTTCAATATACTGTTATCGGCACCTCACCCTCACCTTCATAATCACTTCCAGAGTTACCTGGTACCTCTATTTCCTGAAATTTTCAGAGATTATGCAAGAGTAAATGTGTTTTTCTCTTAATTTAATCTAATACTGGTTTAGCAATCGTTTTTATCTCTCCTGCTTTTCAGATTTCTAGATATTGTTACTGTCCTCAACTTCTCTAGTAAATGTTGGCTTGCAGGTATTTATTTATTTTTATTTATTTCTTAATCCTTTGATGTCTTTTAGTGAGAATTGGGGAGGAGTAGAAGTAAATGCAAGCTTTTAATTGATATTTTAACTGGAAGTTGGTTCATGTTGGATTTGGTATAATATGATTCCATAAAATAAAGAAGTGTGAATCCTTTAACATAGCTTTTTATACACCACTTCATGAAAGCACTAAGCTCTTTGTAGATATTTTTAAAATTGGTAGTTGTACACTAAAATTTAGGCTTTATCATTGACTTCCAAGAGTCTTTTTAGCCCCTGGAATTTTATGTTGAGTACCTGTTTTTTTTCTTCTCATTTTAAGATGTGGATACAACAGAGATTATAGCAGAGATGGAAGCCGTGATTGAAGACACTTTTTTTTTGTTGTTTTATTTTTGGTTTTTGGCCTCAGCTCATTTGGTTCATATAATCTTGGAAATTGTTAGTTCAGTTTGCTTCAAAGTGAGAAAATGCTCTTTAGAATAGAGAAGTGCTGGCATTTTGTAGAGATATTTTAGTAATTCCTTGCATCTCTCTCTCTAAAATACTTTGTTACTGCATCATTTAAAAGTCTCCTGCTTAAAAGAGCTATTGGATAAATAAATAGCTGAATAAAAATGAGCAATTGGGTAAATAAAAATATATGCTTTTGGAGATTGTAGTACTAGAAAATACTGGGTCTCGTTAGGGTTAGAGGAGGGAGTAACATAAATTATGCTGTGATACTTCAGTGCTGTATAAGCAAGGCAGATGAATCTGGAACAGCATGGTGGTAGTACTTTTTCCTTTGCAATTGTTGATAGTACTTGAGAAGTATGTTTTTCATTACCTTAAATGTCAGGATTAATAAAAGCCATAAATTTGACTTAATGTCTTTGATGTTCTTTCCAATTGTGTCATTTTTAAAGGTGACCATTTGGTAGCCTCTCACACCTTAGAATTGGTGTCATTGGTTAGTTAGCATGCTTGTTAGATATCAGGATTTGTTTTTTAAGTTTAAAGATGTAATGTTGAAAAAAAAACTCTGCTGGCACTTAGGAATGAAATTAAACAGTAGTGCCTCTGTGTGAGTACTTCATAAATAGAGATTTAATTGTGTGTGCATACAGTGTTGTTAAAAAATAATTTTTAAGAAACACATCTTGAGACAACAAAAACTGACACCAGATGGCGAAGCTGTTTTTATGAAAGCAGTTGAAACTTTACACCACCTGCCTTACCAGGGCTCAAGGGAAGAGTTTATAGAAATCTGTTCAATAATACTGCACAAGCCTTATAAATTATTCGAAAAAAGCTTCTTAAGGAAATGTTTCCCTTCAGAACCTTGAAAACAAAGTAAGATAAAACTCAGGCTAATGTGTTTCATGTCTGCTTTGCCTTTTTTCCTGAAGGAATTCTGAAGCATTTTGCAAGATTGAACTTACATATAAAATACAGAGGTTAAATGTTATGACTGCCTAAAGGGATGTCCTGGGTACTTTGCTAATAAAATGTACCAATGTCTGTTTTGTGTAGTGGTTAAGAGTACTCTTTGAGAAGACACTCCCAGATAGTATTTTTTATTAGTTGTATGAGTTGGACAATGTATTTAACTAACCACTGTCCCTGTGCCTTCATCTCTAAAATGGATATAATAATGTTACACATGGTCATCTGGAGGATTAAATGAGGTAATATTTGTATGTGGCTCTACACAGTGCCTGGAACAAACGACTATATGTTTGCTATTTTTATTGCCAAATATAGAACCAAATAACTTCTCGGTTGACTGCAACTTTAAATCTATTTTCTGTGCAATTATGCATTATTATTTCAGATCTAATTTCTATTGTGTGGTAGTCAGAACACAGGCTAAAATGGCATTGTCTTGTATACATTTTCTTTTTTGGTTTTTTTAAAATTTATGAACCAAATTGAGCTAGTGATATTTAAAGAGATAATTTCGGAGAAAACTTTCAAAGTACTTTAGAAACTTTTTATTTTGTGTGTATAAAGTATATGTAATTACAATGGAATTACTTGCTGGATAGTGAGTATATGTTTAGAAACACGTAAGAGAAGTATTGAACTCTTGCACAGAAAAGATAATTCTTAAACATTTAGTAATCATCGATATTTATTAATCTAACTTTACATTGGCAGAAGCACAGGATTTCTCAAGCTAAATTTTAGTCAATTTGTAGGGTTTTCCAATATGTATTAATGTAAGTTTCTATTTGCTAGAAAAGGAAATAGTACTGAGAAAAGATCTAATTGTAAGGTTTCATCTTTAAATAACTAATTATTAGAAGTCAGAATTGAAGTTTGTATGTGGAAAACAGCTAATTGATGTTGATACTTTTAATGCGGAAAATAGATTATTCAGTGTTTATATGAAGTTAGTTTTAAAAATGAATTATTTTACATTTTTTAAATAGGAAAGTATCAAATGCATATGTTTTAATCTTTTTGTTTCCAGCTTTATTGAGATGTGATTGACAATGGTTATATATATTAAGGTATACAATGTGATGATTTGATATCCCTATATATTGTGAAATGATTAACACAAACGAGCTAATAACATAACTGTCACCTAACAGAGTTGTGTGTGTGTGTGTGTGTGTGTGTGTGTGTGTGGTGAGAACACTTAAGATGTACTCTCTTAGCAAATTTCAAGTGTACAATACATTATTATTAGCTATATTCACCATGCTGCATATTAGATTTCCAGAATTTATTCTTCTTTTAACTGAAAGTTTGTACCCTTTATGTGGGCTATAGATATATGTGGAATCTAAAAAAAATAAACATAGAAACAGAGTAGAATGGTGATTAACAAGGACTGGGAGGTCCCTGTTAATAACAGGACTGGGAGGTGGAGTTGTTATACCACCATGTTGGTTGTTTCAAATCAACATGGAGTTTCATGTTGGTTTGAAAAGTTTTAATTTGGCTGGGTGTGGTGGCTCATGCCTATAATCCCAACACTTTGGGAGGCTGAGGTGGGTGGATTACAAGGTCAGGAGTTCGAGAGCAGCCTGGCCAATATGGTGAAACCCCATCCCTACTAAAAATACAAAAATTAGCCGTTCATGGTGGCAGGCACCTGTAGTCCCAGGTCCTTGGGAGGCTGAGGCAGAAGGCTCACTTGAACCTGGTAGGCAGAGGTTGCAGTGAGCCAAGATTATGCCACTGCCCTCCAGCTTGGGCAACAGACTTTGTTTCAAAATAATAATAATAATAATTCTAAACTGTATTTTGAAAATTACATAGAAATTAATGGTGAGCCTTTCAAGCTTTCTGTAGGCTCTTATTTTTTTTTAATAGCAAGGTAGTGATAGCAGCAGCGACCCATCTGGAGCTGCAACTGCCATCACACTGGCAGCAGTGGAGAGGTGCAGCCAGGGCTGCATACTCCACAGAGATGACGTGAGTCAAGGACAAGTGGGAGCCCCACCCCTTCCAAGTTGGTAGGGCAGAGCTCCTTGGGTGCTGCTGCAGCTGCCAAGTTGTGGCTGTGGGACCCAGGCCTCCCACTCCATGGAGCAGACAGGAGTCCTGCTCTCTTGGGTGTACCTATAGATACCCAAGTTGTGGCTGTGGGTCCAGGCCTCCCTGTGCTCTTGGTAGGGCTGGGTGCAGGCAGGAGCCCTGAGTTCCCAGATGCAATAGCCTCTGCCCAAGCCAGGGCTGCAGAGTCAGGCATCTCTGCACTCTTAGGGACCAGAAGGCCCCCCTCTACCCCTGCAAGTTCAGAAGTGTCTGCTCCTGTTGCTGACTTCTTCCCTGCTCCTGGCATCCACTCTGATCTCAAAGCAAGCTTAGGGCTGAGTCCAGGTGCTGTCACAGCTCATCTGGATGTGTGAACACTTGGGGCAGTGCTGATGTGCCAGATCCTTGCTGCCTTGGCCCCCCTCTGGACTTTGGGTCCTGATGAGCATGGGAGGGAGGAAAGCCGAGGGAGTGCTGTGGGCAACTCAGCACTGGCCTGCAGACACCTCTTGACATGAACAGCCTGGACACCATGAACAGCAGCAGGAGGTGAGGCTGGGCCATGGGCAGAAAGGGACAGGTCCTTGATGAGGCCCCAGCTTCAGGCCAGGGAAGCCCTGAAGGGTGGGGGCTAGGCTGCCAGTCCTGCCAACCACAGTAGCAACTTGTGGTGCATTTTCTGGGTCTGTCCATGGCCACCCATGGACCAGTTGCTGAACACTTCCTCTCCTGAGGCCCATAAAAGCCCTGGGATCAGCCAGAGCTAAGCAGACATCAGGATGACCAGCTGCAGAGAGGAGCTACCCACTCCAGGGCCTACTCTCTGCTATAGCTGCAGACATCAGATGAGCTGCCTGCAGAGAGGAGCTACCCACCCCAGGACCTCCTCTGAGCTATTCTGTCACTCAATAAAGCTCCTCTTCACCTTGCTCATCCTCCACTTTTCTTTGTACCTCATTCTTCCTGGACACAGGACAAGAAGTTGGGACCTGTCAGATGCCAGGGCTGAAAGAGCTATAACAAACGGGGCTGAAACACCTCCCTTTCTCACCATGTTGTGGGTGAAAAGTATGAGCAAAGATCTGTGGCCGTTTGGGGAGCCGAGACCTGGGAGCTCCCTGATGGCAGGGCTGTGACACCCTCTTTGGACCTCTGAGGTTCCTGGAGTCTCAAGCTTCCAGGTGCCACCATTTTTCCTGATGGCAGCTGTGGAAGCTGCTTGTGATGTACCTGGTCCAGATGCAGCCTCACAGAGAGCTGGCGCCTGTGCCAACACCTGGTGCTGCCTACCCTGCTGCAGCAGCTGGCATGCCTCATTGTGTACAGTGGCCAGACCTTAGGCTCGCTTGCTCACACAAACCCTCACTGCTCCACACCTGGCTTGCTGTCAGCAGTCATAGGATCCAGGTCAGTAGTGTGAGCTGAGCACAACCTGCCAGACTGAGTGGTCAGAACAAGCCCAGTGGACCCCAGCAAAACTCAGGCAAAGGTGCCACCAGCCACAGAGGCTTCTGGCCACAAAAGCAACATCCCAAGTATCCTGCAACAGTAGTTATACAAAATGTTTATTTTGTCACATAAAAATCTGATTTTTAATACTTGAAAAATGAAATTAAGGATGAAGTTTTTCAGTAGTGCTTATATATTTATACAATGCAAATTCAAGTAAATATCCCTGTGAAAAATATATCCATTTTTTTCTTCACTAAATATTAGTTATGTTTTACATGTGAGGAACTATGATAGTCACTGGTTTTATATTGATGAACAAAACAGAAATAGATTCCGTACTCAAGGATCTCAAAATCTGTTTGATGTGATGGATATCATATTTACCCTGATTGATCATTACACCTTGTATGCATGTATCAAAATATCACATTTACCCCTTAAATATGTACAATTAATATGTATCAATAAAATGCATATTTTACAAAAAGATAAGGAAAGGAAGGCTCAGGAAAAAGAAATCTAGTATGGGTGGTATATGAAGCAAAACAAATATATGATTACACATTCTGCTTAGTGTCATTCAAGAAATGGAGCAAGAGAACAAAGAGACCTGAACGATCTATGTATAGTCAGGAATGGTCTCTTGGTGGGAATGACATTAAAGCTGAAATCTCAAAAATAAGAAGGAGCCAGACATGTCAGGAGTAGGCAGGCAGCATTCCAAGCAGAGACAGTGGTGTATGGGAAGGCCATGAGGCAAGAGTCTGGTTAAAAGAGGCAGTGTGGCCAGAGACTGGTGTCCACAGAGTAGGTACCCACTGATTTTGATGGCTGCTGGATGAATGGATGACTGCGGAAGTCAAATTTCGGTGATAAGAGTGCAGAGTAGCTTTCTCCACCTGTGGGACAGTTCTTTCATCTGCCACACCCTGTGGCTTCTCACTCCATTTCACTGTGGGTTGGGGTTTGTCTTATTTACCTGTCCCTTCATAGAATGTTAAAGAGATTTAATAATTAAAAATATTGAGTTAAAAATAGATGAAGACATCAAATAGTCCCCTGGCAGTTGAGAAAAATTAAAATAATTGGTAGAATATCTTAGGAGCTTATTACTTAGATTTTTGTTGGTTTTCGTCAGAGATCCAGGGATAGAGTGTGTCCTTTTCATTATGAGTGCCTGAGAGGGGAGGTGTAGCTAGTCAGATGGTGTATCTTCCATGGATCCTGAAGCCTAACAAATGCTAAGCTATCTTCCCTCCCTCTTCCCCTCCTCTTTTTTCTGTGGACACAAATATTAAGTTCCTGGATGTTGCCTCAGGTCACAAACTGTCTATCAAGATGATGATGGAATTCTAAAAAAGTTTTATGAGTTGGAGTGGCTGCAGTTAAGTAAGACACGTTAAAATAGGTTGTACCCCTTTTTTCACACTTGATGTTTTGGCAGATTTTGAAACTTTGAATTTAATTCTGAGTGTTCTAAAGTTTTCTTGCATCTTTCTTTTATAAGATGCTGATTATATGAGTGCTGATCATTTGAGTTTTTATTTGTCTGTCATCCCGCCCATGGTGCCAGAAGGATTGTGTTTTTAATCACCTCACTCATTCCTTCAGCAAATTAGTTTTCCATGCCATATTCCTCCCTGTGTTACTTGCTGATCATAGACAAGGAAATATTCTTAAATGTTGTCCTTGTAAAACTTAAGAGCTGGTGTCGGAGACAAACATTAAGCAAATAAACAAATACATAAAATTAGAGGTTGTGTTAAGTGCTGTGAGGAAAAGTAGAGGGTGCTGTGAGAGAGAGTAACTTTGTTATGTGCTTTGGATCCGTCATCAGGGAAGGGATTTCTTTGTAGTATGTTTAGGTGTAACTGAAAGATAAGTAGTCAGCAAAGGGAATAGAGGGGTAATGGAAAGCCCTAAGGCCTCCGTGCCTCACAGGTATTAATTATTTTTATCTTAAAATGGAAGATTATATGCACTATTGAGCTCTAGCTCATCATTCACAATGTGAAGTGGGTTGTGCCCCAATACAAAATCTTGATTTACCAAATTACTGTTTGGCTTGAGTAGGAAGGCATGTGTTTCCTTGCCTTTAAGTGTGGAAAAGATAAACATGAAATAAATGAACAATGACTAATTTTTTCAGTGTATAATTACTGTGTGTTTGTTTAATATTTGTTTACCTTTTAACTTTTAATGCTGAAAATTTAAGGAACCTTGTGTTGCCAGGAAAAATAAAATCCAGACGGCTCTAACACTGTTGGATGTGGCCAAGTGAGGAAAACCCATGGCAGACAGGCCAAGAAAAGTTAAAAAGAAGCTGAAAGATGAGAAATAAGATGGAAAGAGGGCTGGGTGGTGAGTTGTGGTAATACGCTTTTAAAGCAATTTTTTTGAGAAGGGGTCTCACTGAGTAGCCCAGGCTGGAGTACAGTGGTGCAGTCATAACTCACTCGTAACTCACTGCAGCCTCAACCTCAACTGATCCTTTCACCTCAGCCTCCCAAATAGCTTGGACTACAGGTGTGTGCCACTACGCCTGGCTATTTTTTTTTTTTTTTTTTTGGTATTTTTTGTAGAGAGAGGGTTTTGCCATGTTGCCCAGTGATCCACCCACCTCAGCTTCTCAAAGTGTTGGGATTATAAGCATGAGCCACCATGCCTGGCCAAAATTTAAAAAGCATTTTTTTTTTATAATCAGTTAAATATGAAACGGTTATAGGCTTTTAAGATCTTTTTACATGTTCTTATTACTTCATAATTCAGTGCTTATATGTGAAAATGTTATCTGCACTGAAGAATCTCCAAATTTTTTTAGATTTGATCAGATTTGGTCTAATTTTATCTTACGCAGAACGTCTTTGCTAACGATTAATTTGGGAGGCTTGCTGTGTTTCACTTGCATAATAGATGTGTGACTGGGGAACCAGCCCAGAGACAAGCTCTCGACACTTCCTGAAGTTCTTTTTCTATTAAGTCTTCTGAGAGCCAAGGAAAGTTAGGCCAATTACTTGTTTTAAACATTTTAGAAAATTGCAAAAGCACAAGGCAGATAGAGTTGATGTTTGTTCAGAAATAATATTTTTTAAGAATAGGAAGCTTTTGTACATTATCTGTGTTAAAGATTGAAAGTACCTATGATTGTCTGACTCCAGGGAAGGAGAATATAAAATAAAAACAAAAAGCAAGCCTCAGTAAAAGCAGTTCTTCCCTTCCTCCTTATATAGTCAGAAAAATAGTTTCTTTTTTTCTTTTAAGCCTAAGTAGAAACATGTGATTATATTATTTTGCTTTGGTTTTTCATGTCAGTAGCCATTTAAAACTACATTTGCCTTTCATATGATCATTTAAAGATATATTAATGTTTCACTGAGTTTTGAATGCTTATAAATGATTCTGTTTATTTGTTCAGGTCTTTTTCAGCTTGAGTCAAAATTAAATATTTTTTCATGTAAATCCAATTGACTAAGCCTTATTATTTTAGTAAGATATTTGTGCCCTAAAATATTAAGGGAAAATAAAATAGATATATAAGCTTAATGCAGGATGGAAGCTTATATTATCTTCATTAAAAGATTGTCTTTATTATTAGAAATGGGTTGAGTAATAGTGTTTCTGACTACATTTTGTTTTGGACTGAGCCTTAAAAATGTGTGTGTCAACACTGTTAATAATGTCATTTAAAAAAATTCCTAGGTCAACTGATTAGAAAGTACTCTTATGCTATTTTTTTCTATGTGCCCTGGCCAAAACTGTATGTTATCATAGCCTATTGTTTTCTACACTGTTTAACAATAAATGCAAATATATTTACATGGTTACATTACAAATGGATTTAACAATCAAAGTTCATGGTACTTGAATGTAAAATAACAATTTTGCATGTTTTGCAGAAAACGAATGTTTCAGAAGAGATGGGTGAAATTTGATGGCCTTAGCATTTCTTACTACAATAATGAGAAGGTAAATACATTTTACGGTTTTGGGAAAAATTGCTTTATGCATACTTAGTGTACTTCAGTAAACTGAGCAAGCAGTTTGGTTTTTAAGAATAGGAGGTGGATTCTCAACATGAAAAAAATTTGAAGTTGGAACTAATAAATATATTACCATATGCTTAGTTAATTAAATACAGATGATTTTTGTCTTAAGTATGCACTTTCTGTTAGCACACTAATTTTAAGATTTAACCACATGCTCTTATTTGTAGCTCATAATCTAACATTATTTTCTCATTATTTAGAGATTTCTATCCCCTAATATTGGCAATACCTGTGGCTCTAATAGAGATTTAGGTGGCTTCTTATATATTGCTTCTTTAATGCTACAGGATGGAAGAATATATGCTTTTAGACAGATAGTAACACATACTGCAACATAACACACACTGTTTGCTGTATTGCTGAGAATAATGGAAGGTTTAGAGAGGTGTTAATTGTTTGGTTTCACTTTGCAGTAACCCACATAGAACATCAAATGGGAATAATAAACACACCTCTTTGAGATTTGTAAGATGGTTGAATGAATATTTTTGAAAAGCAGTTTTTTTTTGTTTGTTTATTTGAGACGGAGTCTTGCTCTGTTGCACAGACTAGAGTATAGTGGCATGATCCTGGCTCACTGCAGCTTCTGCCTCCTGGGTTCCAGCGATTCTCCTGCCTTAGCCTCCTGAGTAGTTGGGATTGCAGGCATGCACCGCCATGCCTGTCTAATTTTGTAATTTTACTAGAGACAGGGTTTCACCGTGTTGGCCAGGATGGTCTTGAACCTCTGATGTCAGGTGATCCACTGCCTTGGCCTCCCAAAGTGCTGAGATTACAGGCGTGAGCCACCAGGACTGGCCTTAAAAGCTGTTTTCTGTTTGTTTGTTTGTTTGTTTCTAGTTTGCTTGTACATTTAAATGTTAAGACAATTCTGTGCCTAGGGTGAGTACAAAGTAGCCTGTATATCTGATGGAATCTCACTGCTGGTTTTCCTCAGCACCTGTAACCTTTACTGGTTTGATAGAAATGAGGAGGAAATCTACTCAGGAGTGAGACAAGCTTCTATGCTGTAAGACTCAGTTGCTGGTGGTACCATTATTTTCCTTTGAGATAATTTCTAGTAACTGTGTCAAAGTGGACTGTTTATTTCTCTTTGTCTCCATTTGTTCTTTTAAAGCTCATCTCAACTTCAGTGAGGAGATGAGGACCTCTCACGTTATTAGTTATTGATGCAATGAAAATGATGCAGCTTGGTTTGAAATTGAGATTTAAAAGTTTATATAAAAATGAAATATTGTAAATTACTTACTTTAATATTAAAAATTTTTATATTGTTATTTCCTGTGACATTTCATCCCTTTATTGTCCAGATGCTTGGTTTCATTTGGCAAAAATAGAAACACTGGAGTGGGTGTTTCCTAAAAGGAGGCATAGTTTCTGTTGTAACTCTTCTAGCTAAAGGGATGCATAGGTGTGGCCATAGCTACTGTCTTGATTGAGTGACCTAGTGTTAACAGCTATGCAGTTGGGCCTTTTAATGTTTAAATATGCGCTTGAAGAGCATGTGGTTGGGCATTTGGGAGGCAGTGTGCAGAGTTGTATATTCCCTAGGTTTCTTCCACTTTCCTCAAGGCCTCCCGGTCACGTCTCTGTAAGGACTTCTTTATTGTATCACAGCAAATGGCATGATCCAAACAGCCCTGATATTTTATCCCCTGCTAAGAAATCTAACTCACCCCTGCTTTCACTCAGTTATAGGCAGAATTGCCCTGTGATTGTTTCATTGTCTCAAAGTGGTAGATAAATGACAAACTTGACCTAGATATCTTTGTGTTACATATTCAAGAGATGCTTTAAAGCTTCTTTCCTTAAGGAAAATTTTATACTCTGAAAAACACAGGCATTTTGAGCATATTATCATGTGAGTATTTTTTTTTCTGTATTGTTGCGAGACAAACGTAAGATCAGCTCTGCGTGTTACAAATTACAAGATTTTTCTTGGGATCTCATAATAGATGATAAATGAGCTGTTAGATAAACTACAAGTTTCTGAGGTTATAGTGACATAGTCTTTTGCTTGTTAAGTATATTTTGATCACCTCTGGGGATTTTTTTTCTATTATTCTACCAGAGATATTTACTTGTTAAATGTATATCGTTGTTATAGGTGTACAGATTATTTTTTTAAGGAATTGTTTTCTCTTTAAAGGAATTATTGGAAAGATAATCTTTCATTAATCCCTTTTTCTTTCAGTACAGTGCTACTTGACTTATTTCTACTGACAAAATGAGTTAATGGTAACATTTTACTCAACAAATAGTTAATTGTCTCACTAGAGGGGTATTGTTACAAGCTCCTTTAATTCTTATACAAACTAAAATTTGGAAACAGATCACCCAGATCACCTAGTGGAGAAACTAAATGTTTTTAGCATTCCGAATTTCCTGCTGTCTGGTCTTAGCCACTGCAGAGTTAGAGGAGAGGGGCCTTTACACTGTCCTCAAAGATGCTGTGCCCTTTCCCACCTCCTTAAGTTGCCTGACAATAGAAAGATGTTATGTTCGTCTGAATTTCTAGAGCACTTACTGGTCTAGTGTTGGCCTTGTCTTGCCGTTTTAACCTACTTGCCTTTATGGGGTTTCCTTTGTTAAGCCAGTCATGTCATGTATTTCTTCATAATGATCTTTATAAACTGAGTATACACTATGGGAAACTTGAGCATGTCTTTTCCTGCATGTTCCCCTTGTGTTTTTGTTCTTCCTTTTGAACCTCCCTAGCCATTGCCATCCATCAAAATTCTGTGCAGACATCAAGACCCATCTTGTTATTCACCTCCATGCACCTTTTGTTTATTTTCTCCAACTGTATGACATTTGAAAAATAATACGCAGAAAAATTCAGAAGGAAAACAAACTGGAAGTAGGGAGGCAAATCAGGAGACTGTTGGACTAAGTCAAGTGTTAATTTATTAGCATGTAGACTAATGTATAGGCTCAGTGGAAGTGATAAGAAATAAATTTCAAGAAATATTAAAAGTGAGCCATCAGAGTTTGTTATAATTGTGATTGATTAGAAATAGGATTCATTCATTCAGAAAATATTTCTGTAATATTAACTACATGAAAGGTTGTGAGGAACATAGATAAATGACCTGAAGCCTATTTGGGGAGACCATATTAATCAAATGATCACACAGGTAAATATAAAGTCACCATTTAAATTGCAATGAAGAATTGCTATAAAGGAAAAATCCAGGTTGTTGTTAGCTTAAATTAGGGTTATCTGTGAGGATGAGGGGCCTGAGAGAAGGTGCTGGTCAGAAAGTCTTTCTTCAGGAGGATATATTTATGCTTAAGTGTGAAGCATGAGGAGGAAGTAGGTTTGTGCAGGTGGATGTGAAGACAATTGCTTGCAGAGTAAACAGTGTATGCAAAGGCACTGGTTTGGGTAGAAATGTGATATATTCAGGAAACCTCAAGAAAACCCATGTGACTATAATTCAGAGTTGGTGAGTGGTGGGGAGGAAGTTGATTCTAGATGTGGGTAGAAGGCAAGTTATGTGGGTACAAAGGAATCAGCAAAGGTCAAAGATGATTTCATCCTATTTCAGGTTCAGGTGAACTAGAAGAGTTGATATTTTAATGAACAGGCATACAGGGAGAGTAAGTCTTCAGGGGAAAATAAATTCAGTTTTAAAGTTTGTGGTACTTAAGATACAGTTACATAGACTATTGATGACTTGAAATATGGCAGTAAAATTAAGTGAAATGGACAGATAAGAAAGGAAGAGAGAAATATCAGGTTACTCTACATAAAGTTGGTGGAACTGGAGGATATTATATTAAGTGAAATAAGCCAGGAGCAGAAAGTTAAGCAGCACATATCCTCACTCACGAGGAAGCTTTTTTCAAAGTGAATCTCACCAAAGTAAAAAGTAGTACAGAGGATACTCGAGGCTGTGAAGGGTAGGGAGAAGGAATGGCATAGGGAGAGATTTGTTAAAGGGCAAGAACTTACAGCTAGAGAGTAGGAATAAGTCCTAGTGTTCTATAGCACTGTAGGATGACTATAGTTAACACTAATTTAATATAGTTTCAAATAGCCAGAAGGAGGATATTGAATGTTCCCCACACAGAGAAATGATAAATATTTGAGATGATAGACATGCTCATTACCTATCTGATCATTATACTTTATATGTATCACAACATCACTATGTATCCCATAAATATGAATGATTATGTGTTAATTTTAAAAATTAAAGAAGTGGTGGAAAGGGATTTTTATAGAGAGAAGATAAAAGTAAAAAGGAGAAGACATAAGTTATTTACTAAGTGCTTATTCCTTGACATCCTTCTCTTCTTTTCTGTATAAAGTTGCCCATTCATCTTCCTGAATCACAGCTCAATTTTGGCTGCATGGGAGGACATAGGAGAGCCTTCAGTGCACTAATATTTAAGATTACTTTCAAGATTGGATAGGATTTTGATGGATACATAAATTCAGGAATGGAAGATTGGAACAGAGCTAGTGAAGAAGAAGAAACTTAAAAAAATACTCAGAAGTAATGCCATGATGATATAGTGTATCTCCTTAAATAGCAGAAGAGGATGTCCTTCTGGGAGAATGCCATGATGCCACCAGTGACTGTCCCTTACCAATTGCGAAGGCAAGAGTTTATGACTAGGAGAAATATGAACTCAGTACTTGCTCCCTGTACGGAATGGTTTAGTGCCTTTTTTCCTAATCAGTTATTTCAGGTGTCTGGGACCTGCTCAAAAGTATGGGTTCCCAGGATAATGCTGTAGAAGGGAAGAGAATAAGAAATCCCTTAAGGATGTATCCAAACTCTTCCAATATTTCAGACCTTCTGTAACGTGGCCTTGGTATGAGTTATCAGCCTCCTGTCTTTTGACTTTACATTGTTATCCTCTTATTTCTCTGTTTTACACTTCCATTATTCAGTCTTTCTGACCAGAATGCCCACCGGCCCCTCCCCCACTGCCCACACACACAAACTTGTCTATTTGGTTAAAATTAAGATTTTTTAAAAGTCAGGTTCAAATACCACCATGTTTGTAAAAATATCCCTCACTGCCTCTAAGTAGAATTGAGATTTTCCATCTTTGTATGCCTATATCCCTTAGTTTTTATTCAGTTTTAAACTCATCTCTCATTGCATTAGCTGGTTTTTCATTTTGAGGCTGCTTGAAAGTATAAGCACTCTGAATTTTCTCTCCAACATGGGGCCCAGAAAATATTACACCTTTAGTAAAGAGATGAAATTGTGCAGTAGCTATCATGACATGAATTGAGAGGGTCCAGGAAGATGAAGAAGGATAAAAAGTTATCAAAGTCCTAAGAATGACCTTTCTTTAAACAAAATTGTAATATTTATATGTTGTTTGGAAACAGACAAATCTGTTTTATTCTTTATTCGTTGGAGAGTAGAAGTTAAAATGACAATGTGAAGTTGAAATTTTCATCATCAGTGCATTGAATAATGTGGTTAATTTAGAAAACCCAACATGTTTTTAAGGTATATTTTGGTTCTGAATATGTAATAGACTCGTTTTAAAATGGTTCAGTTACAGTACCTGTTGTGGCCAGCAGATGCCTGCAAACACCATAAAATCGTTTTGAGCAGATTGTTTTAAGGAACATGTTGCTGGTTTTTGGAACTCAATATTGCTAGTCTAGTAGGATTGTTTGTATTTGATTCTTTCCCTTTTAATTCCAGATGAAGAGAAAGTTGAAAAGACATCTTACTTCAAAGAAGGGGACATTTATAAGTTTCTTTACTAGGGTATTGCATTAGCATGTGAGTGGACATACTACTTGTATGTCATTTTAAAAAATTGGATTGAAATTATAAAAGAGAAGGTGTTGTAAATACTGTGCCATTCCTTTTTGATAAGATCAAGAAAATTTCATTTTCATGTGTCTTCCCTTTTTTTCTAACCAATACAGGAGATGTATTCGAAAGGAATAATACCCCTTTCTGCTATATCAACAGTACGAGTTCAAGGAGACAACAAATTTGAAGTTGTTACAACACAAAGAACTTTTGTTTTTAGAGTAGAAAAAGAAGGTAAGATTATTTCTTTATCCCTATGAAATACAGACATTAATTTCTGACTAATCATATTAATAAACTAGTTAGACTAGGAATGTCAAGAAACCTTTAAATATATTACTTTTTGATAATTTACATTTTAAAATTAATTTTTCAAATGCATAATGTTAAAACATAAATAAGTTGACAAGTTATTTGTTTATTCTTTCATGCAACAAATATTTAATGAGAAGCTGTTGTGTGCTAAGGACTCATACATTCTGGCTATTCAGTTGTGAAAAGAATTGGACAAAATTCTCTGCTTTCATGGAGCTAACCTTTGAGATGTTGTTTTGATAATGCAAATTAGTTATTTAATATGCAAAACCAATTTGTCTAACAAGTTGGGTTTATGGACATTTATGACAGACTTTAGCTCACTGGTTCCCAGCCTTTTTTGCATCAGGGACTGGTTTTATGGAAGACAATTTTTCCATGAACTGGTGGCAAGGAGATGGTTTCTGAATGAAACACATTACATTTATTATGTGCTTTAGTTCTATTATTATTCTGTGTAATATATAATTAAATAATTATACAACTCACCATAATATAGAATCACTGGGATCCCTGAGCTTATTGTCTTGCAACTAGTCGGCCCCATCTGGGGATGATGGGAGACAGAGATAGATCATCAGTCATTAGACTGTCATAAGAAGCACACAACCTAGACTCCTCACAAGCACCTTCTACAGTAGAGTTTGTGTGCCTGTGAGAATCTTATGCCACCTGTGATCCTACAGGAGATGGAGCTCAGGTGGTAATGCCAGTGATGGGGAATGGCTGTAGATACAGATGAAGCTTCGCTGGCTTTCCTCCTGCTTACCTCCTTCTGAATGGCCCTGTTTCTAATAGACCATGTAATGGTACCAGTCCATGGCCTGGGGTTTGGGGACTCCAGCTTTAGCTGACTGCACAGGCACAATAATCATTCTATTGCAGATTTTGGAGTGTCTTTTATATTTCTTGAATTTTTTTGACCTACATCATCTATGGGACACTTGATAGCAAAAGTTGATCCAAAGATGTCACATGTTTTCTGGATTGAGTTTAAATGTGTACAGAGAAATCTTTTCTGAATTGTGTTTGAATAAGGGTGGGGAGGAGCCAGAGAAGTTGAAAGTTACCTGTTGTGTATTTTATTTGACTATAATAATATGTCATTACTGTAAATTTACTACTTTTAGTAATTTAGGTAATAGTATCTCATTAAGATTAGTATTTTAACTTGTTTTGTGGACAGAACAAAATCTATTTAGGAATAGATACATAATTCAACTTGATTTTTAGAAGTACTTCTTGGTGCTTTAATTATTTGATTAATAATAGTATGGAAAATTGACTGAATACTTGATATGTGCCAGACACTTTGCTAATTCTTCATTTCACAACAGTCTTATAAGATAGGTAGTATTAAAATTATTAACCTATTTTTACAGATAAGAGTGTTCGCCACCATTTTACCAGGTGGAAATAACTACAGTGTTAACTATTATGGGGCAGTATTTTCTCTTTTTAAACTGCTAGATTCCTGGCACATATGTCTGTGCATAGCACATAAAAATCAGTCAATAAATATTGTATACTATTAAAAAGTTTTCATTGTTTCTTGGGGTAATCAACAAATGGAATCATTCCAGCAGGGCTTCACACTGGTGTAGCTTTGTTCAAACTATGGATTACTGAGATAAACTTAGTGGTTTATGATGTCACCAAAAACATCCTCCCTCAATTAAAAAACAGCCCCAAACATAAAATAATAAATATCAAGTGCATTTCTTAAAGTGGGTGTTATATTGTAAAACATATGTTTATACATAGAGTATAGATGTAACATAAAAAAGAGTTTCTTACTTGGTATTTAAAAATAATGTTGAATGAAAGCTATAGTCCCAGAGTAGAAGTCAGCAAACTGATCTGCAGCCTAAATCTGACCCAGTGCCTGTTTTTGTAAATAAAGTCTTGTTAGGCAACAACCACTGTCATTCATTCATTTCTCATTCATTCTCATTCAGTGGTATCACTGAGTAGTTGTGGCAGAGACTGGGGCCAGTAAACCTAAACTGTTTACTATCTGACTTTTCAAACAAAAAGTTTACAAACCCTTGCCCTTGAGCATTTTACCTAGAATTACCTATGTGAGGAGCCACTTTTTGTGAATTGTTGCCTGAAATTCAGAAAATTGTCCACAGTTGTGATACTTGATATGAGACTTCTATTTGAAATCACAGTTTTTCTCTTACTGTATTTCTTTTTTCTCTCTCTCTATATATTTTACTGCACTTTAGGTTCTGGGGTATGTGTGCAGAACATGCAGGATTGTTGCATAGGTACATACATGGCAATGTGGTTTGCTGCCTCCATCCCCCCGTCACCTGTATATGGCATTTCTCCCCATGTTATCCCTCCCCAACCTCCCTACCCACGCTGTCCCTTCCCTAGTCCCCCCAACAGACCTCAGTGTGTGATGCTCCCCTCCCTGTGTCCATGTGTCTGAAGCACATGGCATCGCTTCTCTTGACTGTCATGGCAGTCTTTCCTTATGCTTTGGTTTCCACCACCCTGAAAAGCGACTGCCTGTTTCTTTGAGGTGCTTGTCACCTTCCTCTTGGCCTTTCCAAGTGAATTTCACATTGCTACATAGCCTGCATTTTAAGATAGACATACTAAATAAAGCTTCCAACTTGCATGAAAATCTGTTTAGCCATATTTACTTGCCACATTAAAAGTTAAACAGACACATTTTATTTAAGTAGGCTGTGCCAACCCACACATGTTTAAAAGTTGCATGTTCACAATTGACAGATAAATCCTTCTATAGTGTATAGTTCATCTTTGTGATGTAAACTTAGGACAGTATAAAAATTTCATTAACTTCAATATAAATGTATTGTTTTTAAGATAAGTTGTAGATTGTTAATTTTTGAAACCATAGACATATTGCTTCACTAAAAATGGATGGTATACCCATGGAATTACTGGATGAGTTATTTCGAGTATACACATGGAATTATTTACACAACGGCTATTCTTTGTCTTTCCTGACCAATGTCATTATTTCTAAACTGCTGCATCACCCACTGGTGTTACTAAGACAGGATTACAGTTTGGTGTCTTTTCCTCACAAGTTTTCTAAGGCTTCTGTTTCCTCAAATTTCCTAATGAAATACTGTTTTTCTCTTAGTTGCAAGTGAATTTTATATACTTGGAATACACATGGAGTTATTTCATGTATACACATGGAATTACTAATGAGTTATTACTATTTACATAGTAACAACTCATGATTTTAAAGATAACTGTATGTAGAGGCGTGTGTACGTGTGTGTGTGCACGCGTGCACGCGCGCACTTATATATTTATATGTTTAGTATGGAACTTTCAACAGGATACTAAATATGTTTTACTGAGTGATCTTTTTTCTTTCCATGTATACAAATGGATGATTGTCTTTTATTTTGTGGGAACTGGTAGATCAACTATAGTGGCTTAAAGACTTGGACTTAATGAACTTTAAGCTAAATTAAAGTCTATTTTGATTAAGTGAAGAAGCAAAATCAAAGTTCAGAACAAAAAGGGGAAAGTTTTGGCATCTTAACAGATATGAATTTTTTATTTTTGGTGAAAAGGCTTTGAGTGATCTGTATACAATACCTAATTCTTTGTCTTTCCTGACCAATGTTATTATTTCTAAACTGCTGCATCACCCACCGGTGTTATTAAGACAGGATTATAGTTTGGCATCTAGCCTCACAAGTTTTCTAAGGCTTCTATTTCCCCAGATTTCCTAATGAAATACTGTTCTTCTCTTAGTTGCAAGTTAATTTTATTAAAATAATAATATTTTAAAAATATACTTCCCCAGTTACAAAATTTGGTCTGACTCCTGTTCTCAAGCAGAGTCACTGGAATTGGTCTGTGGGTCATAACAGCTGTTGATCTCTCCAATCAGTCTGTATTCCTTTGTACCTGTGATCACACATGGAGATGTGATACTTCAAAACACTGGTGATGTTCTGAGTGAGGAGTTCTCATGGTTAGAAGAGAGGTTAAGAATTCTGAGTGGACATTCCCTTTCCAAGGCCATTGTCAGAACTGGTGCTCATGTGCAGGTCCTGTGTTTCTGTCCACCTTAACAGATGCTAGACCCCATGGGAAACATGTATGTATGTTATTCTCTCAATTTTGTTTTTAGACAACAACATACAGCCATTCAGTGGCAGCTCTGATACTGATATGGAAAAGTGTTTTTGTAAATTAAAAAATGTTTTTAAAAGAACATATAAATGTCCCTTGGTTGTGTTGGGCAAGCAGACTCTTAGCTCTTTTGAAATTTTCAATGTTTTTGGAAGCAAGGCATGAAACATTTACTATCCCTTTACTTACTCACCCTCCTTAATCTCATTAATGATGATTTGCTAAGTGTTTCCTTTGAAGACTTCATCATGATATTCTGGAAGTTTCTGACATAATATATTTTAGGAACTTGCCAGGACTCCAAATTCTACTTAAAATATTCAATTGTGGGGCCCCAAGTCTGGTTTTGAAGGAGATCTCTTGGTTTTAGGGTGACTGATCCCAAATGTGTGTCTCTATCTCTGACCTCTTCCTGTACTCCACAGTCATATATTCAGTGACCTACTTGACATCTCAACATGGGTGCCTAGTAGCACCTTATGCTTAATGTATCAAAATTCCCATTTGCACCCTCTCCACCAAACTTTCTCCCTTGTAATCTTCTTCATCTCAGCAAATAGAAGTCTCAGGTGCCTAGGCCCTGACGTGTGGTGTTATTCTTGAATATTTTTCTTCTCTCACCCCACATCTGGTCCATAAGCAAATCTTGTTAGTTTGACTTTGAAAATATGTTTAGATGCTGACCGATTCTCAACAATTCCACTGCTATCAGGATTATGTTAATCATCTCTCATGATTGACTGCCGTCATATTTTTTCTATACTTGTCAGTGCAGTTATTCAATAAGAAAGTCAAATCATGTCAGTTCACTTTACATGCTCCATGGCGTCTGCATCTTACTGAGAGTAAAAAGTACTTGAGATGTCCAAAAGCTCCTGCATGATCTGGCCCTGGTCTTTCTGTCCTTATCTTTTTCTGTTCCCTTTCTTCTATACTATGGTTGGTTCACCTACAGGGTCCTTTTTTTCCTTGAATATACCAAAGCTGCATATTCGTTTACCTTATCCTGGAATGCTCTTCCTCCAGCCTGCTCCTCAGCTTGGACCTGCTTCTTTACTTCCTCTTCCTTTAGGCTTTTGGTTAACCATCCCCTTCCTCTGAGGCTTTTTATGTTTCCTCTACAAAATAACACTTCCTGGGTCCCTCATCTTGTGTTTTTGTTACCCAATTGCTCTTGCCACTGCGTAATGTATATTTAAGTTTTTATGGCCTTCCTCCTTTCACTAGAGTGTAAACTCAGGAGAGTAAGGTCACAGTCAGCCTTGTTCACTGCTCCATTCCTGGTATTCAGAATAGGTTTTGGAACATAGTACGCTTAGTAAATATTTGTGTGAGTGAGTGGTTATCAGTTTGAAGAACAACCCTTATGTGTACTACTTACTATTCTGATATTGATCATGAATTACATTGAGGGAATTTTAGTTAGATCATATTATCATATCAAAAGTAAAGTCTAGCTAAACTTTGTTAGATAAGGTTGTTGATGTTTTGCATGGCCCTTCTGTAGTAATCTCTAGTATAACCAATCCCTTGTTACTACTAAGTATGCCCACTGCTAAATTCAGTAAATAGTTCAGAGTATATTGTCTTGATTTTTCTTAAACCCCCTTTTTTTTTTTTTTAAATTCTTATAGTCTAAGCTGGCATTCCTGAAAACATCAAGAACTAGTTTGAGATTTTAGGAATTTGCTATTCTTTTACTTGCATTCTAGCATAATCACAAGCAAATGGGAATTTCAACACTTATTCTTTGTTTTCCCCACTCCCTTTCTTTTTGTTCTGCCTGGAATGCTATTCTTAGAGCCAAGCCATAACTATGTCAGAGCTTGTTTCCAGAAGGAATAGTGTTTAGTACAGTGCTAAGATGAAGATAGACACTCAATAGATATTTGTTATCAGAAAGAATAAAAAGTATCTTGGTTTGAGGAACAGGCAAAAGCTAGCACAGTATCTGTCTAACTTTGCCCTAGACTTGTCTGACAAGAAATCATTATTTGGTTTGGATATTGTGAGTTATCAAAGCATATTCCCTCATATCTCAGGATGCATACATTGCATGGCCAAATACAGATGACACTTGTAATCTATTTTTTTGTGTTTGGATTATCTGTTCCATTGTTTCTTTCCATTGGCATGAGTAATTCAGAATAAACTGAATGTTACTATTAATTCCTGTTCTTCAGACTGTTTACTTCCTATTAGTAACTGAGGCCCTCAGGAGCTAGATAATTCTTCTAGGCTATGTGTTGAGTTGCAGCCAAAGTAAGCTTAATTCCAACAGATGCAGTTGCCAGTTTTAAATTAATTCCTGAGAAACTGAAATGTATGCTAGCAGTAATCTAAAAGCCATAGCCACTTAGGCCCAACTCATTAAATTATGACCTACATTTCAAACACAGTGATTTATATGGATTAGCACAAATAAACAAAAACCATTATGTACTATTTACTTGGCAGGAATATCTTGTGTGAAACTAATGATCACAAGTAATAACCAAGTTAAGTGGAAGGTCTGTTGCTATAACTGAAAATGTAATAAATTATTGTAGTGCAGTCTGGATTTGTTTATGTAGATGCAAAAATATAGAATAGCTGCTGCATATTGACGTTGACTTCACTACCTGACTATTTTAATGTCTTTTAATTTATGATGTGTAACAATGCTGGGGACATTTGATAAATGTTTCATCCTGATATATTGCAACAAGCACCAATTCTTTTTGTTTTTTTTCTTGTTGCCCAGGCTGGAATACTGTGGTATGATCTTGGCTCACTGCAGCCTTAGCCTCCCAGGTTCAAGTGATTCTTATGCCTCTGTCTCCTGAATAGCTGGGATTACAGGCACTTCCCACCATGCCCAGCTAGTTTTTGTGTGTGTGTTTTTAGTATAGACAGGATTTCACCATGTTGGCCAGGCTAGTCTTGATCTCCTATTCCTGATCTCAAATGATCCTCCCATTTTGTCCTCTCAAGGTACTGGGATTACAGGTGTGGGATACCGCACCTGGCCAACAAACATCAATTCCTGGAAGATTATGTAACACCTGCAATAAAGCACTAATGAATGAGGTTTTGTTTTGTTTTGTTTTGTTTTTCTTTTTTGAGACAGAGTCTCTCTCTGTCACCCAGGCTGGAGTGCAATGGCACAACAATCTGGGCTCACTGCAACCTCCGCCTCCCGGGTTCAAGTGATTCTTCTGCCTCAGCCTCCTGAGTATCTGGGACTACAGTCATGTGCCACCACACCTGGCTAACTTTTTGTATTTTTAGTAGAGATGGGGTTTCACTGTGTTGGCCAGGTTTGTCTCGCACTCCTGCCCTTGTGAACTGCCCACCTTCAACTTCCAAAGGGCTGGGATTACGGGCGTGAGCCACCACGCCCAGCCTTGAAGGAGTTTCTAATAAACTTTTGACTTTAGTCATTATAGGCACAATCAACTGTTTTTAGTAGTTTTGAAGGAGAACAAGAAAAATGATAATTGAAAAAGTAAGACTCATTATGAAATAACGTTGGATTCATGTTTGAATATGAGTAAGTTTACTATGAAGACTTACTTTAATCCACAACGAAGTCATTGGGCAGACCTGTCTGAGAAGGATGTGAGAAAGCGTCCCTTTTCTCCAACTGGGCTCTGTTTTCTCTTCTTCCTTCATTCTGTGAAAGTTTACTACCTATGATTCAGTATGTTTTGTTTTGTTTCCTTTTGCTTTGACAACTACTTCTCCATATTTTCTGGTAGCCCATTTTGCAGCCCTATAGACAGAGTTGTACCTCAAGGTTTGCCTGTTTCTCCTCCTTTTACACTTCACGTTTATCCACTTCCATGGGCCTTCTCATGTACAGGTCACTGTTACTCACATATTGCTGTCAGTCTGCCTGGATGCTCATGCCAGGGCACTGAAAACCTGAAGTGGTTCTGTTAATTAATTGGATTCTCCTTCTTTGCCTGGCCGATTTCTGATGCCATGTTAACTTTTATTCTGAGTAATTTGTTTTTCTTATCAATACCCATCATAATATATTCAACTATTTTTTTTTACTCTCTTAAATGCCATAACTCCTCATATATCATTTTGTTTCCATTTTCACAGTATTTTAAGTCTCTGTTGCCTTGTTCTTGATCTTCAGGCTTCCAGTGTGGTCTACCTGTCTTTGTCTGTATTATCATAATCATGTCTTTTTATTGCTAAGAATGCCGAGATGGTTTTCTTTTGCCTCTGTAATAAAGACAACATTTCTAAACAGGCAGTATGAATTCTCTGGTCATATTTCCCAATATTTCCATGTGAGTTCAGAATTATACATTTATTCATTGATAAATTAGTCCCTGAATGGATGTTGATTCTTCTGCTTTTGTTCTTATGTTATCCTCTGCTCAGAATCCTGTTCTGCTCTTCCCTCTTCCAAATTCCAGTTTTGTCTTTTGAATTGCTCTCCATCCTCAAGATCTATCACATATACCCCTTTTTCCTCCCATGGTTCCAAGAAAAGTTGTTGGAGAGTTGAAACATTTGATTCTCCTTATTTTAATGCTAACTTGCTATATGGCCTTCACCAAATCACTTATCTCAAGTGACACATATATTATTTGATACCATTTATATGACGTTTATACTACTGTGTTCCATTATGTGTTCAAATCTTGCTTGACTTACAGCTTTAATTGCTCCTTGGGGACTAGATCGAATTTCTATGCCTGTAACACAGGGCATTGTTCATAATTAAAGGTTACTTAGATTTTGTGGAAGGAGTAGGAGAACCAAATATTAATTTGCCAGATTAAATGCTATTGTTAATTACTATGGTGAGAGTGGAATGGAAAGTGACAGTGAAGCAGGCATACTTCAGAGTAGAGTAGGTTCCAAGTCATTGTTGAAAGTAGGATTTCCTGGGTCTTTGAGTAACTGACTTGCCACATAAAATCTGTCAATTGTTGGGTAGCAATATCACATTCTTCTATTAAAAGAGAAAATCTATTATGAATCTAAAAGAGGGCTTCTCAGATATTAACAGGGATGCAGAGCATCTGTATTTCCTTTTAAAATACGGCCTATCATTCCTCAGGTCTGGAGTAGGGCCTGAGATTTTACACTTCTAATAAACTCAGGGAAAGCCAATGGAACTGGTTTCAGGACAACTGTGTAGTGTTACTCCTTTTTCCTCAAAGAATCCTGTGTACAATAGTATTTAGATTGTAGTTGTGGGAAAGAATCTGTCATTTATGTGTTGCAAAGAGCGTAGATTTCATGTTGATGTTTCTGTATCTATGTAACTTATATATGGATTTATGTATTTCCTCCTGTCTTTATTTTTCAGAGGAGAGAAATGACTGGATCAGCATACTGTTAAATGCACTGAAATCACAATCCCTTACCTCGCAGTCTCAAGCAGTTGTTACACCTGAGAAATATGGATATCTTGAATTGAGAGGGTATAAGGCCAAAATTTTTACTGTATTAAGTGGAAACAGTGTATGGCTTTGCAAAAATGAACAGGTAAGCTCTGTTATAGCCATTGCAAATTGTTGCTATTGTATTATAGTAACAACTATGTTTTATTTGGAAGAATTATTAGTGATTTTACTTATGGAGTCTTGTTTTTGCATTGAAGACTTTACTTGTAGAGTCTTGTTTTTTGCATTGAAAATAATTTTTGAAAAGTCGTTAGTTGAAACAAGATTATACAACTACATGAAAGAACAATTAAGGACCAATAAACATTACAGCTGCTGATGAAATAGGCCCGGTTCTGCACCTGCTGTGTTGCTTTTATTTTTGTGATAGAAAATTATAGAGCAAGCACAAGTAACATATTTGCTTGAGTTCACAGATATTATTGGTCTGTTTTATTTTGAGCATATGTATGTGAGGTATATATATGTATATACATATCTATATAGGTACAAATCCAAGTGTACATCCAGACACACATCTACCTATACACACATATCACCTCTGCATAAATAAAGTCTATTTGAATTATTGGTTTACTAACTTTGATTACTATGAAAGGCTTCAAAAGAGAATTTAAATGTTTTGAGGAGTCTGATGGTAAATTAAAATTTTAACAAATCCTGTTAGCGTCGCTTGATTCTGTAGACTTTGGTTTTTCTAACATTTCTGGTTTTTAATATTTATAAGAAAATTCTGTACCCCTTTTTTTGGAAAAACTCCTTATAAAAATTTTCAGCCTAGAATATAAGATGCTAAATAGTTATGAAACTGAACTGTGTACTTTCATTTTATGATACATTATTATGGGATATGGTAAGGTGAAATAGAAATGCTGACATTTTTTTATAACAAAAATAGGAATATCAATTCAAAATAAATAGTAGTATCAGAACAATTAACTATAGGCATCCTCTGAACTTTAGTGTGAGCGTATACATTATTTTTGAGGATAAGATTTCTGAGCCAATTAATTGTTGAAGGCATCATTGAGCACTCTCAGCCTATTAATAATGTGGGTAGTTAGCATTTTCCTCAAGAAGAGTACTGATTTACAACTTAATAATGTTTACAAGTTGAATATGAATATTTCAGTCAACAAATTATGATGATTACAACTTTTCTTATTAGAATGGAGGTCAAAAATGCATAGTATGAATGTGTCAGTTTGGAAGTTACTCTGCCAAATTAATTGAGGTATTCAGTTTGTACTTGCATAGACCTGATGGCAAGACTTGATAGACTTGCATAGACTTCCAATGATTAGTTTCATTGCTCAGATTAAACTGTCTGAGTTTCTGTTATTCTCTAGGAATAACAAAAATATTTTAAAAGTTTTATTAGCACTTTCTGACTAGTGAAAATGTACATGAAATGATTGCTTTAGTACTAGTAATTGAGTGTAAAAAACATAATTACCATTTGCTGAGTTCCAGGTGCAATGGTAATTAATTTGTAAACTTTTCCTTTTAATCTTTCTCACAAATATAGGAGGAAAAAATTTTTATCTATGTTTTGTAGATGAGGAAAAGAGGTAATAGATCTAAGAATTAGTTTATAATGCAGAGTTTAATTTAAAACCAGAACTGTATAACTCTAAGTCTAGTTTCTTAACCATTCTGCAAACTGTCTTTTTAAAGTCTAGGCTGAAAAGAAATGTTCTAACTTGTGAACTCTTTGAAATAGCCTAAGGATTCTTTCGTTGAATAATTTAGTTGTCTAGGAGTTTCAGGGTATTCATTCAATAAACATTGTATACCATGTCAGACATGCTGAAAATGATGAGTTCACTGAGAAGAAGGACAGAAGTCTTGTCTTCCAAGAGGAAAAGTCAAACAAGACCAGAATATATGATGGATGGTGAGGTCAGTGCAATAATAGATTGTACAGGAGTTACAGAGAGGTGCAAAAAAAGGGCATCTGATGAAGTCAGTGAGTTAGAAACACTTCCATGTACCTGAGTAATGAGTATATTCTCCTTGAAAATTAAAGCATTAAGGCTGAACCCCTCTCCATCTTCTGATAAGTAAACATATTTTTGTGCATGTATACAAGTTCTTTTTCTATGAATTAACATGCCTATATATGTACCATTAAAATGTATACTATTGTCTGTGTATATGTGTGTGTGTTTTTAAATTGCATTATGTCATATGGATTCAGGTCTTAAGGGATTTGGTCTTTAGTCAGTCTTAAAGAACTAGTTGGTTCAGCAATGAGCTGATAAGGAAGGCCGTCCATGTTCAGGCCCTGGCATACCATTCCATTTGCATCTATTTTCACATCCTGGTATATGTCTTTTTCTCCAGAGGAAAGTTGCCCATTGGTTTCTCCCATGATGGAGCACATATGAAAAACCTGGTGACATGCTGAGTATAGGATCTTCCTCCTCAATGCAGAGGGCTTTGGGCCAGTGGGTGCATCAACCTGTGTTTTAAAGAAAGCACTAAACAACAGTAAGATGGTTTGATGCAACTTTGAAAAGTTTTATACAAACACTCATACATACACACACAATAATCTTGTGTAATTTTTTAAAGGTGATAAAAAATCAATCATGAAAATGTAAGCGATACTAGATTTGAACCTCTGTATCTTAATTTGTGTTGAATTTAATTTAGTGACATGCAACAAGGCTTAATTATTTTTCTTTTTATTTTAAAATGTGATTTATTGCCCACATAATAGCATGAATAGAATAAAAAATAATGAAATTGACCTATACCACCCTAACATAGGAACTATTTTTATTTTTCTTGCCTCTAATTTATATATAGTTTTACTAATTTACTTGGTCAGCTACTCCAGAGAGAGTAAACAGTGGATAGAGGTGGAAGGGTAGCTATTACAGCAAATGTTGAAGAGTTATTAGAGAGGAATCTCATTTATTGCAAAGAAGATTGGACTGGGAGGTTGCAGTTATGGGTTTTTATTCTTGTTCTACTATTAATTGGCTCAGGTAATTAAGTTAGTCTCTTTAGGTTTAAATGACATCATGTGAAGAAAGGAGATGGATTACTATCTCTAAGGCTATTACATAAGTTGCATGTTAAAATTTCAGATTTCTGAGCTTGTTTCAGATTTGTTAATTCAGAATTTCTGGCAATGGGTTGTAGACTGTGAATTCACAAAAACACACCCCAGGTGATTCTGTGATGGATGAGCCAAAAACCACACATGGTAAAACACTGCTCCAAGTTGTTTTCTTCCTCAAAAATGATAAACATCTACATAAAGGAGCAAGATATTTCTGGAGTTGGAAAATATTAAAAATAACCTTCAATATTAATTATATCAATGCTTCTTTAGTTCATCTCTCAACTTCATGTTATATACTTATTTTTGTTATTCTTTAATTTGAAACTACATATCTTTTCTGATTTGAAATATTTATGGGCAAACATACATGTAAGTGGAAAGTCAAGGAAATAATTATTTTTGGTAATACATTTTTAAGGTTTGAAGAACTATTACTAGAAAATTGTGTATAATTATTAACCTATAGCTTTTGAAATTTTTTGTTGCTAAAAATCTCAATATTTTTATGTGAGATTTAAAATTTTAAATTGTCTTCACTAATTTTTCTCTTAAAATAGACTTTTATTAACAGAGTATACCTTATTGAAGGAATCCTTAAAAAGTTCATTTGCAAAACTTAGTATAAAGGCAAAGTGTGTAATAACCAATAGAGATTTTTTTTTCTTGTTATTTCTCATTGGTTCCTTGAACTATGTATGTTTGTAGCTAAAAATTTACTGTAATTTTGCAGGTTAGTATTTATTTTTTCTAGAGTTTTTTTTTCTACTTTCAGTAGATATCCTTCAGATTCCATGTCAAGAATCCCTATGCATATATTTTCAGTAATTGTTTTCCTTTTTTTCTTGACTCTTCTACCAAATTAGGAAATTAGATTTTATAAATTAAAATAGCTATTAAAACACTATTATAATGAATGCCTTTACTTTTTTTGAAATACCATCTTCTTTTTTAAGAACAGTGTCATGGCACAAGGGGATCACCAGTCTACACGTTCTCATTGATGGTTCACAGGTCTCAACTCCATGAGTAATAGCCTTCAACATGGAATTCACATAGATTTGTTTTCCCCAGTTGCTTAATTCAGAGATTGACGATTTTCATCTCTTCCTGAACCTTTTATTTGTTAGCAGACTGTGGGAACAAAAACTTGAAGTAGCACTTGACTATATTAGGAAAGACCTTAGGGAATGGCAGGGTTTTTTTATTTTTATTTTTATTTTTCCAGATAAGCTTTAAGAAGTGGATAAAAACTACGAAAACATATGTAAAAACGTTTGTTAGAGTGGAAAATGATATAGTAGAAACTGACACCCAAATTCTATACCTAATGGCCATGCTGCAAAACAGTGGGATGCTAATATCACATAAATTACATGTCATCCCTTAAATATTGAGAACCATTTTACAACTGCCTCCTGCTTTAATTTTTGCACATTTTCTCCCATTCCTTATCTTGGCTTATGTTTCAGATGCCTGTGATATGTTATAATATGACAGTTTTTCATATTATTACTTCGGGATTGTATAAAATGAGCTGTGTAATTGGGTTTGTATAGGTTTCACTCTAGTGACCATGTTTCTGGATTAATTCATCCAGGTGACACATGCTGGGGGCATCTTCCCATTTCTGGGCACTGCTCTAGACATCCACAAGATCTCTGCTTTCTGGGACCTTCCTGATGGAGTAACATATAGTGTTAGATAAATAAATGAGGTTTCTGGTAACCTTCTATATGTAGCCTTGCCTTCCTTTCTAATGCTGGTGGTGATTATTATTATTGGAAAGCATTCCTATTACCCCTTTCTCAAGAGTGGTTTACATTTAAAATGCTACCAGCTATGTGACAGGTATCCAGTTACATTATAACCTTAAAAGTGTTAGATTTATCACTTTTGTATTCCCAAATTGACAGTGTGAATATTTACTTTATTCACTCCTGTGTCCTCAGGCAATAAGCTAGTACTAAGTAAACATAGGTAGGGTGAACTTGTTGAATTAATGATCATTTATAGCTGTTTCTTTTGACAGGAGAGTTTATCTTTTTTTCCTCCAATTCTCTTTTAAAATTATTTTTTCTCAAATTGTCTCTTCATCTTCTTTGTCCATTTATTTATTGAAATTTTATTGGCTTTATTGCTAATGACTTTATGCTCTTTATATAGAAAAGACATGAATCTTCATATTTTCTACATTTTTTTTCTGAACTATTTGTTGCTTTTCATTTTTCCATTTTTGTTTTGTAGAAATTTTGTTTGTGGAAGTAAACTTTTTTAATCAGCTCAAAGCTGATAGAGTTTCTGTATTCTGGAACAAAAATAATTTTGTAAATTATTTATCTTGAAATGTTATGGATATTGTGTGTGAGTCAGAATTTTTAAAAGTTTAAATAAGGTAATCAAAGATGGACATATATTTAAATAGGTGAATTGTTACATAAGTGGTATTGCTAGTTGAAAGGAATTTCTGCAAATGGAGATGAGGAAAATTTAAGAAAATTGCTCTTGGTTTCCATTTGTTCTATTGTCCTGACAGTCAGTCTCCCATCTTCTCTTGATATTTTTAATATCATGTTAATATTAATGAATTCATCACAGCCAGATATCTTGCTTGGTGAGTTTGGGTATCCACTTGATGATAATTGTGGCATTGAGGTTTAACTACATCAACTCACTTGATTAAACATTCTTCAATCAGGGTATAACAAGAGACTCAGCCCTCCTCATTCCCCCCCAGCATAATGTTCCCTGGTGTTCTGGCATGGGAGTGCAACTCTAATAGAATTTAAATAGACCTCATAGGGCGACGGGTTGTGTAGCACAGAAAGGAGCAGCAGGATGGAGGTGGTGGCCTCAAATTCTCTGGGTTCTGTATCTGGCCAAACTCTGCATCTGGTGTTTCCCAGGAAATCTGGTGCCAATGTCATACAATGCCACATCTGTTTTCAACAAATGTTTAAGCACCGAGTTCTTAAATTCCTGGCATGGAAACCTGGCATCCAGTAATTCCAAAAATAGGTTTGAGATTTCAGCAGATTTGGGGTTAACAAACCCTTCCTTATTTTTTTCTGTTTAGGAGTCAGACTTGTATTTTACTCTTTCACTGTGTAGTTTTAAAATGTAGTTTTCGCCAGGTTCTGTTGCTGCACATTCATATGAAATAACCCATTTCAGTATCTTGGTAAATATTTATTATTAATTATATCTGAATGTTTCATATGGAATCATTGGCATGAATACTTTCTGTAATTATTAAAAAATTGAAATATTTAAATTCTGCTTTTAGGACCCTCAACTGAAAGAATTATGTGGATGTATCAGGCCCTTAATTTATATTGCTTTATTTAATCTTTATAATGATACCACGTAAGGCAGACCTGCCTATTGTCATGAATAAGGAAACTGAGGTCTACAGAAACTAACTAGCCAATGATGAAACAGCCAGTAAGTGGCTCAGTTTCGACTCTCCCCCAGATCTGACCTGCAGTGCCCACATGGTCATTGTACCACCCTTGCCATGGCCAGATCTGCTAAACCAGGCATAGGCACTATTATTTTAGTATTAGTGGTTCTTATTTAGTATTTAGGATTATTTAGTATTATAGGATTTAGTATTATATATATACATATATTAAATACATAGTTATTTAGTATTTAGGATTCATGATTCTTGACATCCTACATTCTATTACAGAAAATTAAATTTAAAATATTGCTTACTTCAGAATCTATTTTCAGCTTTTTACTTTCTATAATACTGTAACTCTACCCACTGAATTTTTCTGCTACTGTTTTTTTCAATCCAGTGTATAGCATTCTAAAGGGTGATAGTTTGGCTTGTCCTTGGCTTGTGCCTATTTTTCATAGTAAGAATAAAGCTCACAATGTGATTGTAGTTAATGAGTAATTGATTTTTAATTTAGTTGAACATTTAACATTCACATTGCATTCTGTTTTAAAACATTTATGCCTGCTAATTATTTTTGGACAGGACATGTGTTTTGTTTTGTTTTGTTTTGTAATTAAGTTTTAAATAGATACTATGTTCGGTTGGCTTCAAATTCAAAAGGTATAAAATAAAAATAATAGTGACAAGAGTTAGCTAGTCCTGTGTAGCACTTACTATGTGCCAGGCCTTCTTTTAAGCATTTTTATTCCATTAATTGCATCACAAAAGTGATGCTGTAGGTACTACTGTCATTCCTACTTTGGATGAACAAATAGGTGAACAAGCGAGAGAGGGATACCTAAATATAAAACTGGTCTGGGTTTGTCCTTTGGCCAGTCAAGCATCACAGCCTTTGGAAGGCCTGTTAGGAACACAGCTCTCTCTCATGGGTTTGATTCAGTACTCCTACCACCAGGCATTTTTTTTTTCATTATACTACTGCATTTTTTCTGTTATCTCATTTTTAGACCAAAAGCTTCCCCAAGACAGGTACCCCGTGTTATGCTTTTGTGTAGCCCAAGGACTTAGCACAATTTCTGGCACAACTAGGTACTTACTAAGCTCTGCTTTGCTTTGCCAGGACTAAATTTCCCATTAAAAAATGGCTGTATCTGCTCTGCTTCCTTCACAGAACTATTTAGAAAATCAAACGAGAGTTCATAGCTGTTTGTAAACTTCATAGCATGACACACATAGATATTAAATCAATTACAGAGTACTCTTAATGAAGACAGATGCTTTTAGCACCTCTGGACATTAACACGGGAGTTGGCACCCAGGACAAATAGGATCTCAACAATCCAATGTGTCACCCTGTTCTGGCCTGCTTATTTGAAATTGATAGTCTTAATTATTTCACATTGTTTTTATATATTCTGATTGCACGCATTCCACAGAAGCAGATAAAATAGAGTATTTTAGGTTTTTGTTTGTAGAGACAGGGTCTGACTATGTTGCTCAGGCTGGTCTTGAACTCCTGGCCTCAAGCAATCCTCCCACCTTGGCCTCCCAAAGTGTTGTATTACAGGTGTGAGCCACAGTGCCTGGTTAAAGAGAGAAGAATTTATGTCTTGATATAGTTAGATATTACATACTTATGCCATCTAAATGATGCAGCTGGTTCTGCTATCTAAATCAGTGATTCTTGGCATTGACCACATATGAAAGTGATGAGGTTTTACTTTTGTTTTTGGAAATTAAAAATTCGTAGGTTCTGCCCCCAGATTCATGGATTCAGAGTCACTCGGTGGGAGGGAGAGATCACCACAAATAATTTTTGTGAGTATCCAGGGATGAGAAGTATTCTAAATATGTTCTAAATATTATCTAAATACTGTGAAAATAATGGCTTAATGTCCACAACTTTTTAATAGAAAATGCTCTTGTTTCATATATGATAGCTCTCAAGAACACGGACATTTATTTTGTTACTTTGATGTGTATTTTGCAGTTAATTTATGCTGGTCAATTCTGTAGATGCTCAAATTACTTAAAACCATATGGCCATGGCAAGCAGCTGATAAGTGGGTTACAATTTTCTAGACTAAAAAAAATCATCTTTGCCTTGCTTGGGAGAAATTTGGGGTGTTAACCAGCACTCACTTATTTTAACGGAAATTACAATTTTACATGTAGACATTTTATGACTTACTGTGGAGATGAGCAGCCATCTATTCATGCAGGAACCTTGATGAGGCTCATCAGTTTCTATAAAAGGTTGTCATTCTTACCATCTGCTAGTGTGATGGTCAGAGTATTATGTGTGCCCTTAGTAATATACAGGACTTGCAGGCCAGGCCCACATCAGAGAATATAACCTGGAGTGATCTGATATCTAGCTTTTGTCAGATGCCTCATTATGGAGAATTGTTTGAAGGACATGCAGTCCAAGTATATATTCTAGAATTTATTTATTTGTTTTTTTCTAGAGTTTATTTCTGTATCAAGGTGAGCCATCAAAAGCTGTTTTAAAAATATCTTATCTTGCTACTCTTACCTTATTTCCCCACTTGTGAAAGAGAACTTGAGTTCCCAATCACATGCATTGGGAGTTTATCCATCAGGCATGTGAACTAGCAGGAGCATAGCTATAGATAATTAGGGAATTTAAAAAATTAAAACCAAGTATAACTCTGTGCCAGTAGGCTGAAACTTAATAAGATGTGGTAGATTGGAAAAGCTTGATGTTCTTCCTTCGGTAGAGATCATGTTAAGTACTATTTTTCATTAAGTGGGCTTACTCTACAAAGTGGATGTATGGCACTCCCTTACAGCACTCAGCATTTCTCTGCATCTTTTCTTTTATATCACAAATTCTCAGTTTCTGGCTAGTTTCCTCTAGTAAAGTGAGCTATTACTTCTTTCTTTCTTCTTTTCTTTCTTTTTTTTCAAGTCAGATCTGTAATGTGCCGACGTCATAACAAGGTTCAAGGGTGGCACATCTCACACAGGCGTGTGAACACCCAATCATGCTCATGAACTACAAAAGGATCTTCTTTCATCAGAAAAAAAAATTCAATTGATGACTTGTTTTCTAAATGAATCATTTCCTTATTCTAACTAAAAATCTTACATATTAAAAAAGTAATAGAGGCTTTTCCACAATTTGACTCTGGAAACTCTGGATACTCTTTGAAGTTGGGGGACATTTGTTATAAAATTATTTTTTCCCCACTTTATCAGTTGGGAACATATAGTACTAAATGACAAAAACATGAAGAACAGCTTAACTAGATGGAGATTTGTTTTTAGCAGATCCCTTGGTATAGGCAGGAAGAGTTGATATTACCAGGAAGCAGGGTTTTCCCTATTTTTGTCCTCACTTTTGTATCATTAGAGCCTGAGAATTTGTCCTCTGACTTCCCTTTTCTAAGATTGTAAAGTTCTAAAATGGCTTCTGTGCTTCCAGCAGTTACTGCCCCAGAAGATGGAAAGGCAAGGGGTGAAAGACTTTCTTCTTCTAAGGCTTTCTGGCCCCTCCCCCGCCATCGTCTCAGAAGTTGTTTATATTTTATTGATGGAAACTATAACACATGGCCACTTCTAAGTATAGGGGAGAGGAGAATATACTACTTTTACTTTTGGCCTACATAGCAGGAAAGACAAAGAGAAGAGGCATATGAATGGCTTCTTTCACAGTCTCCAACAAGTGTCCTTACTGAAAATGGGCCAGTATTTTGTTTTGTTTTGTTTTATATTTTGCCTTTACTATTGCTACTTTTCTTTAGTCATAATTTAGGAATTCAGAGCACATTTAATCTGAATTTATTCACATAGGTCATTCAATTTTTGATATACATATTCTCTTTTGTAAAGCATAGAGATTATTCGATAAGTCAGAATCTGAAATCCTTATGGGTAGATGATATATTGCAAACCTTAATGCTTTTAGAATGCAGTCTGTTGTAGCTTTTTAAACAATTTTGAATTTTCATGAGACAAGCTGAACATAGTAACTATAGATTTTGAACAAATGGCAGTTTTTATAACAAAGTAGCATTAGAGGGGTTTTTTAGGAATCTGATTGAAGGGTGATGAAAGCAATAAAATATTGGAATTGAGGTAAAATTGTATACCTCGTAAAACAAGTAATGCTTTTGTTTGAGAGTAGATGAGGAGAAAAATAATGTTACACAGGAGAAATAATCTAAGATGATAAAATAAGGAAAGACCAATCAAACAGATTGGGCTCTAGATCTTTTCTACCACATACAACCAGCGACACTTTCCATGCAATCTTATTTCTTTGTGCCTCAGTTTCCTCATCTTTTTATATAAATAGTAATAATGCTAACCTCCTAGTGTCATTTGGTTCCTCCACCTAGGGAACTGCTTGAGACATAAGAGGTAGTTAATATTTAGCTTCCTTTAATGAATGGATAAAGGTGATGAATATCGTGCCCACTTTCAAAAGCAAAGCATGTATAGTTTAGTGTCTGTGGCCTTGTCAGTGTATCTTTCACGTGGAAGAAACCCATATGCTATCAACAGTCTGACTGTCAAGCTAAAGATGACCCGGTGCTGTTATGCATTGAGAGTGGCTACCTAAAGTAAGACAGATTTTGTAGTAAAATCTCGTAGAATTTATTGGAATTTAGAAAATATCAGTATGCTTTCAAAGTCTTTTTTTTTGTTGTTTCTTTATAGTTGTTTTATGTTTTTCTCCAAACTAGGATTTTAAGAGTGGACTTGGCATTACTGTAATTCCTATGAATGTAGCAAATGTAAAACAAGTGGACCGAACTGCAAAACAATGTTTTGAAATAATCACTCCTTATAGGAGTTTCAGGTAAGCTGTTTTTAAACATTTTGTGTTCAGACTACTATAGGAAAGCTTGGGTGATCCACCTTTATGTTGTTGGTGGTGATTTTATCTCCTGTAGGCCACTTAAAATTATCTTCCTATTTTTCCATATCATCTAATTTATTAGCCACTATATAAAAACACCTTGTAAAAGTGACCTGAATAATCACAAAACATGCAAAAATATTTATTTCATGAAATTTGAATAATTTTTTAATATTTATTTTTCTTACTAGGCATACTGTATGTTAATTTTTTGAAAACGAATATGATAAATTCCTTCTCATTTAAAAGGAATAAAAGAAAAACATATTACATTGTCTTTAAGTTGTATTGTTACCTTCTTTTAGCCTGATCAAATACAATCCCTTATTTAAAATCAATTCCTAATTACATTTGCTCCATATTATTTTCTCCAGGGACTCCAGCTTAAAAATGATACTGAATTTAATGACTCTGATAACACCTATTGATCAAAATATTTTAGCATTTTTATATATCTTGTATTATGTTATTCTATTAGTTGCATCATTATGACAATGAAAGAGATAATTTAAAGTACTTAATATGGTTTAATAAACTAAAGTGACTCCATAGCTTTAGTATACAGAATAGGCATAAGTCAACATCTTTTGAGTTAATCTATATTAATTCGTTTGTTATAAATAATCAACACATCACAGGGTAGTTTGGAAGTCAGAGGCAATTGCTCTAGGCCTTTAAAGGAATAACAATTAGGAATTTCAAAGACACTGTCATGTGTGGTTACTCATTTTGCCTGTTAAAATATATCAGTTGGCTCAAATTTTGAGAAAGAAATGATTGCATAAAATAACAAGCTTTATTTTTACATTTGCAGATTCTAGCCAAAACTAAAAATGTAGATATTAATATATTGGCTGCTACAAATTTCTAGTAGAACCAGAAACCACTAAGAATGTTATCAATATTAGAGTGATGTAATCGCAAAGAGCTTCAAAAAGTATAATTCATGTAGGCCATTTATTTTTATAGATTATTTAGAATATGTTAGCTGTGATTTTTATTATATTTCAAAGCGTTTTCTTCTTTACAACAGAAAATTTTAATATGAATCACTTTTCTGGGTCATTCATCACATACGTAGCACTGTAGCACGTTCCTTGGCACATTGTAGGGGCTCAGTAAATATTTCTTGAAGGAATGAACTGCTGTTTAATGTTTTTATTCATTCACTTGAGCACCCAGTAAACATTAAGATTCAGAATAAATCAGAACGTGGCTAAAAATGTGTTAGAAAACTGTTAGAATAGTAACCACTTAAAACTTTTTTGATTTTCCAGTTACTTAGAACCATCTGGACATTCTTCTAATTAAAAAAAAAAGAATCTATTCTTAAGTCTGAAAAAAAGCCACAATTTCTGATGGGTGTTTTTGATAATGTGGCTTCAGACTATCATGGCATACTTGCTTGGCAAAATATTCCAGTAGCCCTGAAAGTCTGCCAGTAATCTCTTATTGATGATTATATAACCCTTGCTTGGGAAACATGGCCTATTGTTTAGGCTTGTGACCTAACAAGGCAAATTTTATGTTATCTTTAGAGAAGGTGTATGTTAATTTTGGTTCAAGGTACATAAAGACATAAGCAATGTGGAAAATTAAAAGGAAAAAATATGATTTGTTAAGTTAAATGATTTTTAACAGAAAAGACAACCCAGAACTGCCTAGCAGGCATATTTTTCATCTGTTGTTGGATTTGTGAGTGAAATGAATATGCAAACTGAACATACTGCTTAATTGGCCTTTACATGGGAGATTGATAACTCAGGAACGTTCATTGTTTCAGCTTTACAGCTGAGACTGAAAAAGAGAAACAAGACTGGATTGAAGCTGTGCAGCAATCAATAGCAGAAACTCTCTCTGATTATGAAGTAGCTGAGAAGATTTGGTTCAATGAATCCAACAGGAGCTGTGCGGATTGTAAAGCCCCAGATCCTGACTGGGCATCCATCAATCTCTGTGTTGTCATCTGTAAGAAGTGTGCAGGTAATTAGTAATAAGTTATGCTCATCACTGCTTTGTGGCAGATTGGCACTGAATGCTCTTCATTGTTGTATATTATATATCTCAGTTAATGGTTGTGAAGAGTAAAACCAGAGAAAGCTTACTACATTTAAATCAAATTCAGGAATGTCTTATGAGTCTAAACTTCTCTTATGTATGACTAAGACATAAAAATTGATTTTTAAGCATGTAATCATATTTTGTGCCTAGTGGTCCATGTATATATTTTTAAAAGGCGATGTTGAAATTTCTAGATTTTAGGTGAGTATGTTTTCATATGCATCCGGAACAAGGTTGCATCTTTAACTTGAAGATTTGTCCACCTTTCCCCAGTCATTTTTTGTAAGACATATGTTTCATCTCCATTGTTGTTTTGAGCACTAAACTTCATATACCAGATCTGGCATCTCTTAAAATAAGAATTTTTATATAGAAGCATTTCACAAGAGTGTTGATATTTATGAAAATATACCGGTATTATGACTGGGTTTTTTCTTCTGACCTCACACCTGACTACCTGACACCGCAGTGTATTTGAGAGCTCAGAGAGTTTACCAAGTGAGTAGAAAAAAGTGGACACTAGCTTAGGTATGTATTTATGGAAGTTTTGGAGAAAGTTAACCACAGTCTAAACCTCAGCTCTCTAGGACTACTTCTATCCCACCACCTTCTTCCCCACCGTGTGTGTGCACACGCACACACACACACACACACACACACACACACACAGAATTCAACTCAACTACTACTCTAATAGTAGCCAATGTGCTGGTCTAGGGAATTAAAAAGATGTACAAAACATGACATTTCCTCCACAATAATGAGACAGATGCAAGACTAGAGTTGAATACAGGCTTCAATGAGAATGCTGGAGAGGAGCATCAAACTCAGCTAGAGCGCAGACAGTGAATAGTGCAGCCACAGGATTTACTTCAATTCCTGCATGTTTTCCTAAAGCACTCTGCTACTGCATTTCTCATCAAACCAAGATAGATTTTCTCACCAGCTAATTAATAATATCAATCACAACAAAAAACGCCAATGAATCACCTTCTACTTTGTATTTTATCTCATCATTTTCTTCTCTCCAGTTTCCCTGGAAGAGACAGCCTTTGTGCTGTTCATGGCTGTTTTTTCTACCTTTGCTTGCTTTCTTTCCTCCCTCCTTAGGATACCGCTTCATCACTAATTCACTTTCTTATGTAAGTATTCAGCCATGGTTTCTTTGTTTCGTTGTATAAATTTGCACAAGTTTGTCTCATTAACACCATCAGGATTTCTGAAAGCTATCTGTTTCCTCCTCTGTGCCATTCTCTGTCCCCTTTTTCTTTTATAGACAAGATGTTATTAAGAGTCATAGTCTGCATAGGTTTTCTTCATTCCTTTAACTTCCTAAGATTTCTTCTGCATTCTGTAATCAGTTATCTTTTCTCTGAACTGCGATAAAAATCTTTTCACCACATTTACCAATGTATTTTACCTCTCGATTTCTATATGGTCACTTATTATCTTCATTAATGTCTCTTTATTTGAGACTCTTGACAACTTGTTTCATGACATCCATCCTTACTCAGCTTCCAAGATACCATTCTCTTTGTTTTTATTACCAGCCTTTTTTTTTTCCTGGTTACTTTTCATGCTTTTGAAATACATGTATTCCCTTGAGTTACATTCTCCCTTCTCTTTTACTGCATTGCTCCTGACTGATGTTATTTATTACTTTAATTCTACCCTCATTTTTAAGCAGATGATTCTCAAACACTGTTGAACACCAAACTCTTATGATTATATGCCTACCAGAATCTCTACTTAGATTTGCCAAATACACCTCAAATATAACATGTCAAAAATGGAGCCCTCGTTGTTCCCCTCAGTCCATTTCATAAAACTGCACATTTTCATATAGTCTCAATCTTGGTCAGAAGCAATAGTGTCTGCACTGCATTCAAAGTCTAAAATCTAAGACACCTTCTTGACCCTTCCTCTTTGCTTCAAACCCACCAAGTCTCATTCATTTTATCTTATCAACATCTCTCAATCTGTCTGCTCCATTTTGTTCTCCTGCTGCTTCAACTCAGATTCTGTCATGGCTAGGTTACTCTAGCAGTCCCTTTCATCTCTTCCTACAGGCTTTTAAGTTTTTCCCATCTGGATACTGTATTGCCTGTATAGGTAGTCTTTATAAATGCAAACCTTTGTAGATTTCTTTCTTCCATGGGAATTTAGGGCTTTGTGCTTTGAGTAGTTTCTACCTAAAAAAAAAAAAAAAAAAAAAAAAGAACCTCTTACCTATTGTAGGGAAAGGAATGAACTTGCACTGCTCATTAGGCAAAGAATCCTTAAGATCAAGGACAGTGACCTGTATACTTTGTTTCCTTCTCAGCTGATAAATCATCTGAAGTAGCCTGGTTGTTCAGTGATGACTGAATGATGATTTATACAGCATAATTGAATTGACAGTAATAGAATTCTGAGCTCTTACCCTCTTCCAGACATACTTGTTGAATAAAGTATTCATGTCAGATTTTTAAGCATACACTTACTAGACATGTAACTAGTTTCAGAATAATCAAGTTTTTGTAACAAGAAAGAAATATCTGCAGTTATATACATGGGGTTTTAACAAGCCTTACAAAAGGTTTTCAATGGCCTGCTATTTCTAGCTGATTACCAAATGTGGAAATATTTACACATATGTTTGTACATAAGCACATGTGCACACACATGCACATATATATATTATATATATATATATTTTAAGTGTAGTTTTTTTTTATCAGTGCAGATGCTGATGATGATTGTTGCTGTTTTCTTTGTAGTCAGCTGTGGTTTCTAATTCCCACCACTACTGTTAGTGCTCTTGTCATCTTGTCATCCAGGAAAGCAGGTATTGGTGTGTTTTAAGTTGAGAAGATACACAAAAATCATACACAAACATACACACTTTTTGTCAAAAAAAGGTAAAATAAATTTATGTACAAATTAAAATAGAAATGCAATTTTATTCTGACTCTAGGACAGCATAGATCTTTGGGACCAAAAGATTCCAAGGTTAGAAGTCTAAAAATGGATGCTAGCATTTGGAGCAATGAACTCATTGAGGTGAGTCCTATATAATGGGGATGGGGTTGGGGTAGGGCTTCAGTTTGCAGAGACTGGGAGGAGGTATGCCGTCGGGTCAGGTGGCAGGAATTTTTCTCCAGGCTCTTTGATAAAATCCTTACCACATTATGAAAATGGTTTGTAGCCTTTTTGATAGTAGTAACTCTTTTAGAATGCTTATTAAATGAGATAGTTTTTTAAAAAATATAAGTATAAAAGAGTCTTACTAGTAATAAGTACTTAGAAAGGCTTGTCAGCTTTTTTTTGTTTATTTTTTTAATGCTAGAACTCGTGTGTGTGTGTGTGTGTGTGTGTGTGTGTGTGTGTGTGTGTGTGTGTGTCTGTGTTTGTCTGTGCATTTAAACCCAGCATGGGTAAAATAATAGAAGAGTGAATGAAAACATTTAGAAAAATTTAATGTTCTTTACTTTGGCCACACTCTGTCATTAACTGTGACCGAGGCTACTTTGCAGTGTCCTGTCTCCATTTTCAGCTCCTGTTCCACCACTGAGCACTTTAGACAGCATTAGCCCACCTACTCAACCATTTAAAGTGAATCTGTCTCAATATGAGTGTCAAAGAATGAAAATACTTTTGCTACAATTACTGTTGTTTGCAATTCTTTCCAAGCTAATTTCTTTCCATTATTTAGAGTGGCTAGGCTGTATTACAAACTGATAATAGTATCTGCTTTCATACTTCCTTTTTCTGGAAGAGTTGAGTTTTTCATGTTTTCCTGTATTTCATACTAAGTTATGCTTTAACTTGTAATATAATTCAGTTTCCTACAGATTTAAATACATTTTATGAATTGCTATATTTTGGTATTTTTTGATAATTCAGCTTTTTATTGTCATTGGAAACAAAAGAGCAAATGATTTTTGGGCTGGTAATCTTCAAAAGGATGAAGAATTACATATGGACTCACCAGTAGAAAAGAGAAAAAACTTTATTACTCAGAAATATAAAGAAGGAAAATTCAGAAAAACACTTTTGGCATCTCTCACCAAAGAAGAACTAAATAAGGTATTCAGTTAAACATAACAACAGACATGGATTTTAATGCCTTTTTAATCATGTGCCAAGATTGTTGAGAAAAAGTAAAAAATCTTATACTAGCTGACAAAATTATTAATTTTATTATATTTCTTTTTGTGATATTATTTCAATGGTTTCCTGCTTGTTTCACTTAAGGATTTATTGTCAAAAGAGCATAAATTCTTCCTCCATAATCAAAGTTCCTGCTAACTCAGGGTGCCACAATCTGAGGATTTGGAAGCACATGGGGATCCAGTAAAGTGAAGCCTGAGGACTGATATAATGTGGGAAGAAAGGTTGAGAAGCGATGGAGAGGCAGCTTATTATTTCAAAGCAAAAGAAAAAAAAGATTCTAACAGTTCCTATTGTTTGCACAAAGATGATATATAGCATAAGTCAATCATATTTTTTATTGCCTCTCTCTCACTGTTCTTCCTCCTCCCTATCCTCAGTCCCTGAGGAAAAGATCCTGAATTCGCTTTGCACTCATCTTTCAATTTCCCTTAGCACTTAATAATTCAAATATTCTGCAGCTCCTGATTAGATTGGAAAAATATATTAACATTCATATGAAAAACACTTAATGGGTACTTCATTATTATATTGAAATATTTTGATTCTTTGAGTATCAGCCATCATCATAGTATGTAAGCATAAAAATGTCTTCCAAAGCAAGCATGATGGATTTGGTTTAGAAGGAACATCATAGCAACCAAACAAGGAATTGAGACCTGGAGGTCTTGGGTTGTAATTTAAATTCACATAAACTAGGCCTTTTGTGCCTATTGCCTAATTCATGGCATAATTACTATTAGTCGCCATAGGAAAAAAGGGATACAGACTTTATCTCATACATGAATTGTCAGACTTTTACTCATTTTAATAGCTGGAATCTTATTTTCTTTCCTTAAAATGTATATTTTCTCTTAATGACCAGGCTCTGTGTGCTGCTGTAGTAAAACCGGATGTTCTAGAAACAATGGCTTTGCTGTTCAGTGGAGCAGATGTCATGTGTGCCACTGGAGACCCTGTCCATAGCACCCCCTATCTGCTAGCCAAGAAGGCTGGGCAAAGTCTGCAAATGGAATTTCTCTACCATAACAAATTTTCAGGTTTGTTACTGTCTCTTCATTAGCCTGGTCTCCTTTGCTATATCTGTAAAAGGACTGAAGCATAAATCTAGTTATTTCTCAAATAAGAGAAACCTTCAAAATGAAGAAAAATGTAATGACCAAAAATATGGAAGATACCTAAGACTATTTTTTGTATGATTTAAACAAAAGTTTAAGAAATGACTCTTTTATATTCCCTTAATCTTATAAATGGAAGATTAAAATAGCTAATCCCACATAATCATTTCCACCAACAGTAAATCCGATTTTCATATATTAATAATAAACATGACTTAAGTGCTTATTTGCAATTTTTATGCAAAGAAAAATAAATATCTCTCTATAATTATTCTTTGGTAAATTTGAAGTAATTTTTCTTCTAGCCCAAAACTTATGCACATATGCATAAAGAAAAAGAAATTGTTTACATTTTAGATTTCATGTGCCTTTTTTTTTTCTAGATTTCCCTCAACATGATATTCATTCCGAGGGTGTATTAAGTCAAGAGTCTTCCCAGTCCACATTCCTTTGTGACTTTTTGTATCAAGCTGCTTCTGCTGCTTCTAAACTCTCTTCAGAGAAAAAACTGCTTGAAGGTATCTTTTCTGTTCCTTTTAGATATGCTCTGACAAAAACTTTATTCCATTATCAAAACAATCAGGTTTAAATTTTGATTTTTTAAGATGTTAGATTTGATCTCCAAGTAGAGATATTTTTGTGGATTTATAAACGCTTCTAGGCACAAATATTATTTCATGAACTGCAGCAGGGTTCTGCTGGTAGAATACCAGATTCTACCTTAAGGCTAACAAATTCTGTTTCAGGTTTATAAGGGTTATTCTGAAAAAAAAAAAAATGTTTAACTCAGCCCCTTTCCTTAGGGATAGACACCCCTACTGGTGAGATAATATAGATAAATGTGAACACATGGGAAGACATGACAAGTTTTTAGTACATATTCAATTAGAGTACTAAGTGATATCAAATAGTTCAGTTTTTTTTTCTGATGGGAAGTATATGTGTGTGTGTGTATTTAAAAAAATAAAACCTAAGCTTGGTTTAAAAAATGATGGGAATCTGATTTAACAACATATTCTAGGTTTGGGGAATTATCTGAGCAGAGTGACGACAATGGGGTATTTATTCATTTATCTTTCCAACTCCTTGTGTCAGGCCGGTGTTAGGCGTTGGGAATTTAAAAGTGATTAAGACACAGTCCTTATGCTCATGTATATACATTTGAACAAATCTGAGAAATATAGGCAGGAAAATATAATGTGATCTGCCTTACTGGAACAAAGGGTGTGAAGGGAGAGATTAAGCTGTACATGCCAATTGATGGTGGGCATCGATCGGCTCAGGAGCCTAGCATTAATTCACTAGGTGGTATAATTCAGCTATATTATTCAATCAAAAGAACAATAGGATGACAAACTCACTGTAGACTGTTAATCCTCATATATGTGCATTTGAAGTTCTTGTTTCAATATAAAAGCTTTATTTCCAAATATATGTATATTATTTATATATAATATGTATATTATATAAATATAATATTCCAAAGTAGAATTATATTGGGATTAACTATGTATTATTAGATTTTCCTGGGATGAATAGCTGTCCTGTAGTGAGCATGTACTATGTGTAAGTCATGGCTGTAGGTACTTTACATACATTAATTGTAATCCTTAACGAAAGTCTGCAAAATCGTTGATGTTATGTCGATTTTCACATGAACAGTGAAGCTCAGCATGAAGCAGAATTTTACACCTGATTTATGTTATCATTGTAACAGTGGCACTTTGGCCTTGGTCAAATTGTGGTGACAACTAGATGACAGTAGAATGGGAGAGCATTCTTATCCTTTGAATTAGATGTTTTTGATTCTTTTGACAATTGGTTTTTGTCAACCTTTACTCAGCCTATCCAATAATAAACGTCAGATTTTACTCAGGTTTTTTTTTTTTTTGTCTTCTATTCCTACTGTCAGTATTAACCCTAAGTAGTCAAAAGATAAGTGATCAGAAGATAAAAGTTCTTAGACAGTCTGTGAATTGAGTATATAAATTATCAAAATAATTAAGATACTTAAAAATAAGTTTACTAGAATGTTTCTTCTAAATACTTGAATATCACAGACTCACTCTTCAAACCACGTAACTTTTATAAACATCAAATGGGGACTGAAAGACAAGATTTTCTTCCTAAGGCTTGTCAATATATTGTAAGCATTCTGCAGGTTAAAAATAAGCTTTATTTTTTTGTGACAATTTTGGTTATACTGTTTATAAACTTAACAGTCTTCTTTAATATTATCTTGAAACAGATTGATTTTTAAATTTACATGAGTACTGCATTGATGTAACAAAAAATTGTAACTAAGTGACTCATTTTATGTATTAACTATGGATTTTTGGTTAAAATTTATTTTAAAGAAAGGCGTTACCTGTATATGTAATTTAGGGATATTTTTCCATTTTTAAAACATTGCATTTTAGGTAATATGAAAGTGAGCTTTTGTATTTTGTCTGTATAGTATAACAGCAATGATTTTTGTGAAAGTAATCTGGCAGATTATTATTTGATTGTCTTAATATCTTCCATCCAATTTACCAGCAAGTTCTATCATTTTAAACTCAATAGATCTTGAAGCAGTTGGCTATTCTTGATCTCCACTGACCTCCTCCCAGCCAAGGTCACTGTCATGTCCTGCCTACGTTACAGTGCCTTCCTTAATTGTCTTTCTGTATTTACCCTAGCTTGTCTTCAAAACTGCCTCCAAAAAAGAGGCTTATCTTCTCTCTCTCTCTATCTCTCTCCCCCACTCCCTCTCTCTCCCCCTCCCTCCCTCCCTCCCGCCTTCCCTCCCTCCCTCCCTCCCTCCTTCCTTCCTTCCTTCCTTCCTTCCTTCCTTCCTTCCTTCCTTCCTTCCTTCCTTCCTTCCTTCATGGAGTCTTGCTCTGTCACTCATGCTGGAGTGCAGTGGCACAGTCTTGGCTCACTGCAACCTCTGCTTCCTGGGTTCAAGTGATTCTCCTGCCTCAGCCTCCTAAGTAGCTGGGATTACAGGCAACAGCCACCACACCCAGCTAACTTTTGCATTTTTAGTAGAGACGAGGTTTCACCATGTTGGCCAGGCTGATCTCGAACTCCTGACTTCAAGGAATCCACCTGTCTCAGCCTCCCAGTGTGCTAGAATTACAGGTATGAGCCACTGCACCCAGCCAGTTATCTTTAAAAATGGAAATCACCCAGGTAGTCAGGAAGCAGAGATGGGGAGATTGCTTGAACACAGCTTGGGCTACATAGGAAGACCATTTCCTCTAAAGGAAAACAATAGTGACAAGCAAACAGGAAAACTGATCCTGTAATTCCATTGCTCAAGTACATTTAGTGGCTTCTTATTCCAGAATAGAACCCTATTCTTTATTGTGACCTAAAAGACCTTCTTGTCCCTCCTTCCCTTCATCTCCTGTCATTCCTCTCCATGGTCATGTGGTCCTCTCCCTGGTTACCTTTCTGGCTGCACTGGTTTGCTCCTTATGTCTGGAACATGCTGAGTTCTTTTCTGCCACTTCTGGACCGTTGCAACTGCTGTTTCATCTGCAAGAGGGCACTTTCCCCAGTCTGGTTTCTCCTTCTTATTCAGGAATTGATTCAGTTCCCCCTAGTTAGTGAGGCCTTTCTGGCACCCTACTAATGTGTGAGCCCATTGCCAGCCTTTGTCTTTCATAGAGTGCTGTGTATATCTGCCCTACCACTGATCACATGGAGATGATCCTGTTTCCATTTATTTGCTTCTCTTGACCCCTGAAGTGAAAGCTCAATGAGGCATCAGTGTTTTCTAGCTCGTCAAGGATTATCAAATCTTTGATACCTAAAACAGTGTCAGCACATGGTAGCACCTGATAAATATTTGTGGAATGAATGAATGATCATTTTTTTTAAGGCAGGTTACTACTAGTGTAAATGGGTGACTCACATGTCAGTATTTTAATTTTGATCTGTGGATAAAAAGATATAATTGCTGGCACAAAGCATATTTAGGGCAGAAAGACCCTACTTACAAATGAATAGGAAAAGTTGAACTATCCAGAAAAACTTCTGAATTTGTTTCTTTTTCCCCCTTGAAGATTGTGCAATAGTGTTGTTTCTATTGAACATCAGATTTATGAAACAAAAAAGAATTATTTGGAAAGATTTAGAGATTAAAGTGTGGTTGTCACCTTTGCCTCTGAAAGCAAGCACCTGGATGCCACCACTCCATCAGCACTTGTCAGCACAGCCACAAAGCAAAATGATTAAAAACAAAGACAAAAGTGTGGGAATAAAATGCATGCAGTCCTTCAGAGTTACAGAGGCTTCAAATTGTCAGTTCAGGCTTTCAAGATTTGAAGTTTTTCTAGCCTCTGGTTATGAAGACTGATCTGTATTTTTCTTTTTTTCTTTTCAATTTAATGTTCATGAAAAGAAAAATGGATTGCTCTTGTTGAACCTAAGTAAAGAGTTGAATAATAGCATCCTGGTTTTGTTTTCCTTTTTCCCAACTCAGCCATATTTTTTTTCCCTTGATATCTTACCTTGATTTGTTTACACAATATTCGATTTTTAAAAAGCCAGTGGTTGATTTGGATTACTAGAAATTGTATTTCTGTCTGTTTATATTTAAGTTTGTAGATTAACATTGAGGAATTTTGAAGATACTTTATTCTGTGAAAGCCTGAAAGATTGTATAGATTAAACATGTTTTTCCAAGGCTAAAACACATGTATTTTAAATAAAAAGGATTACTAATGTATATTACCATTTTTAGTGGATGCAGAATACTGTCAATTTAGGAAATTCTCCATCAGGAAACAAATTCATAGTTTCAAAAAATAATAGTTTTAGCTTAGCTACCTCAGATGTATTGTACACATATGTATTAGAAGGTATGACTTCTTTACCCTAGTACATTTTTGAAATGAATGTATATAGTTCAAGAATATATCAGATATAGTGAGTTACTATGTGCCGGTATTAAGAGGGCAGCTTCCAGAACCCTCCTGCCTGTTAGTATGGGGTTTCATTGCCAGGTCTGAGGCCAGCACTCAGTGTGACCTCAGGAATGTTGATTAACTGTTACATGCCTGTGAAAAGGGTACAAGTAAGGTGCATGATGTAACTGACATAATTGGGTTGTCCGGAGGATTCAATGAGTTAAAGCATATAAAATGTGTAGGACGGTACATGGCACATAAATGTGATGATGATGATGAGAAGGAGCAGTGAAGGACTTATGTTTAAACACAGTTGCTCCTGGCTTCCAGTCAGCTTTTGAGTTTAGGTATGTTGTCTTGTGGGCTGTAGCTGACAACCAAGGTATCCAACTATATATCATGTGTTTCATTCCATGGTACCATTTCAATGGGTCGCCTCTGGGGAGTTCTTTACCTGTGCTTGGGTAAATTGTGTAATAATGTTTTTCTTCACTGATCTCAACATGAAGTTTGAATGGAAAGAATGAACAACCCTTCTTGCCAGTCCACTAACTTTCCTGACATCTTACACACAAGCTCCTGTCTATGAAACAGCTGAGGCCTGAGAGTCCCTTATTCTGTGACCCCAATTTTATCTTGGTAGACATCTTCCTTTAACAATTAAAGTAACTTGTGCAGCAGAGAGGTTTTCATGGAGGGTACCGACATTTCTCAAAGTCAAATTTAGGAATGAATACCTAAACTGGCCCAAGCAGACCAATATCATACAACTTAATCTTGCTAAACCTTTTTATTTCTTCCCATATCAATGAGAATGTCACGATTTCCTATCACAGCTTTGTTGTTATAAATCCTCAAAGACGGTATGTGCACCTGTCTTGTCTGACTTCTGGCCCATTTTACTTACAAAAATAAAGCTAAGAAATAGCTATATAAATGAGAATGCCACAGGACTAATTCTCCTCAAGCTTATAATTCTAACTTAAAATGAGTCTCTACCTACACTTTTAAAGAGATCTGTCATTTGTTTCCCATTAGAATTTACATAATGAGATTCTGCAGTCACATTTATGTTATGCTTAATTCGTTTGGCGCTGTTTGTTTAAGACCTTCAAATGGGTCCCACTTGTCTATGTAAGAGAGGCACAAACTTCTGAACACCTGTCAAGTGAGACTCTTGGGGTCTGGCCTCTGCCATGAACCTGCAGTCTTGTTTTCCATTTCCCAACTTCATGTATAATCTGTTCCCTGGCCAAATAGGGTTTCTTCAGTTTCACCTTTCTATGACTTTCCTCATACTGTTCTTTCCTGATATTATGGAAAGATTGTAGCTCTGAATGCAGTTTTTGCTACTTTAGAAGCATGCCTCCTAACTCATAAAGGATTATTTTATAGAAACTTTTTTCTTTACAGTTTATTTTTTTTTTGTACTTTCAGTATGAAAAGTGGCTTACTATAGGGTCCAGCCCTACAGGGTTCTTTGAGCCCCTCCCAGCTGGTGCAGAGATAAGAAACTGTAGAAATAAAAGACACAAGACACAGAGATAGAGAAAAGAGAAAAGTTTGGGCCCAGGGGTCCACTGCTACCCAAATCGTGGAGACCAGCAGTGGCCCCGAATGCTGGGACGCTCTCACTTTTATTGGGTTGCAAATCTGGGGGCAGGGTAGGTGGGGCGTGGTCTTGGTGGTCAGAGATTGGGGGCAGGGTAGATAGGGTGTGGTGGCAGTGATAGGGTCAAGTACATCATGTGTCATTCAGGTAGGGGCTCAGGAATTTCTGGCACCTGAATTAAGGTAAGGAGCAAATGCATCAGCACTTTTTCCATACTTACAGAAAGAACTAAAACATTAAGATTTATATTACTATTACTGATTATCTTTTCTAAGACAAAAGGAAGCAGGTGCAGAAGCAGAACATGAGAGTAGACATGGAAGCACAGCATCACAAAGACAGTTAAGCCCCTGGATGTCTGTTGGGTCTCCCTGACAGCCATCAGGCCTTACCACAAGAGCTTGGAGAAGCGGAGTTTTCCCTAAACTTCCCCAGGAAGATGTCTCAGTCATTTTGGACATCTCCTTCCCTAGCTGGCTAAACAGCAGACGCTTTCACAGCGCTGGCACTACTGCACAGCTGAGGTGCCCTCCAGCAGCCCTTATATGGGCGTGACAGAGGGCTTAAAGCATCTTGCCTTCCTGTGATTCATTTCACAGTGTCACCCCAGGTTCACACTTCTGACCTGGGAGGCATTAGTAAAAGAATTAAGATCACCTATGAATAACTAAGATCACATATGAATAACTAATAACTACTACAGTTATATTTCTAATTACTTTCTTCTTCATTATTTATATGGAAATAGGCAGAGGCCTTTTGCTCCTGCCTGGGCACTTATGGGATATCCCCACTACAGCTTACCTTCTTGAATGCTTCTAATCCACGAAAGAGACAACCTGTTGGTTATCATATTGAACACATCGCCCCTTTCACTGGATTGCAAGCTGCCTGGAAACAGGGTTGGAACTCCCAATCTGTGCCATTGATGCATTTTTTTCTTTATTCTCTTATGAAGATTATTCTAGATGTCTGAGTGAATTGTTTTGAAATTACTCCCAAACTTCCTTTGATTAGTATTTTGACTTTGCCTTTCTTATATTTTAGAAACTTGTGGTGAATGTTCATTTAAAAATTATGGCTTTTCATGACTTTTGTCTAACTGTGCAGGACATACCCTGTGACTCAGGATTTGAAGGCCCTGGAATAATATATCACCTTTCACAAGAAATTGCTCTGGTCTCTGCTAACTTTCTTTTCCAGCGCCCATAGGATTTGTTTATGCTATTTGCTTTTGCCGGTTATGATTGAACTTCTCATTTGGTAATTTGTTTTCAGAATACTGTGGTCCTATAGCTCTCTAGACATCACCCTTTTGATTGTTACTCCTCATGATTGTTTTCTGAAGCCAGATATGTTGTCTTGTTTTCTTTCATCTCACCCCTACACCCACCTAAGATTCTAATGATATGATAAAGGAAAAATTAGAAAGTAGTTTAATATATTCTTAAACCTTTAAATTATTTGACTAATAATTTGAGACTTACGGAAATGTTTCAAGAATCGTGCAAATAATTCCCATATACCTTTTACTAAGATTTATCAATTAACATTTTACATTTACTTTATTTTTATTCTATGTGTGCATATATATATGCATACTTATAATACACATACATAGGTATCATATGTATGTATGTATATATGGATATATATTTCTTTCTCTCTCTCTCATTCTTTATATGCACACTTAAAAGTAAATTGCAGACATGATACCTCTTTACCTTTATACTTCAATATGTATATCTTAAAAAGAAAGGCATTTATAAATAATGCCCTAAAATAACCTCAGAACAGTAATCCAGCTTCAGAAATTATCCGTAGACTTTATTATATCTAATATATAGACCTTATTAATCTTAATGTCTATAGATCTAATCTGTATTTTAGGTGATGATCTGATTTAGCCTGCAGGTGGTAGTTTGCTGACTTCAGTATAAGATGAAATTGAAGTCCTCTAAACAAGCATTAAGTGCCCTGCAGATTCCGACCCTACCTTCCTTTGTATACCTACCATAAGCTGCAGTCTCACTTTTCATCCTACATGTTTTTTTCCTTTTACTACTCTGTATGTACATTTGATTCTTTGCAGCTTCAGAGTTGTTTCTCAGCAACCTCTTTATGGCTCTGCCTTCTCTGGTCATCAATGTCACAGTCACTTTTGTTTTATACATTCCTTGCTACTAGAGTATAAATTCTTTTGAGGGGGGAAAATGTGGCGCTTTATATCCCACACAGCAATAACATATACTTTATGTGAAATAGGAAATTCATAATTTTATTTATTTAGACCCAGTCATTATTTAAAAGCATGTATTTGTTTTTAAAATTAGATTTGTGATTAGCTCAATTTGTTATTTGTTTCTTTTTAAATTCTTAGAGACAAATAAAAAATGGTGTGTTTTGGAAGGAGGCTTCTTGAGTTACTATGAAAATGATAAGTCTACCACACCTAATGGCACCATTAATATCAATGAAGTTATCTGCCTGGCTATACACAAAGAGGACTTCTATTTAAATACTGGGTAGGTCTATCATTACACAATTAGGAGGTAAAAGGTATTTTCAGATAAATATACCAGGTAATGAGAATTTTGTTATTTTGTTTGTTTATTTGCTTCTAATAGAAGGATTTGATGGTTTTTTGAAGACTACTTATCTTGTACCTTCTGAAATTTCCTTTGGGAATTCACTACAAAGTAGGAAAACTAAAATATTTATAATCGATAATATGAAGTGCTAAGGTGTTCAAATCAAATCTTATGTAATTTTTTTTTTTTTTTTTTTTGACATGGAGTCTTGTTCTGTCACCCAGACTGGAGTGCAGTGGCGTGATCTCAGCTCACTGCAACTTCCACTTCCTGATTTCAAGTGATTCTCCTGCCTCAGCCTCCCAAGGGGTTGGGATTATAGGCACATGCACCAGCTAATTTTTGTGTTTTTAGTAGAGATGGGAGTTCACCATGTTGGCCAGGCTGGTCTCGAACTTCTGACCTCAAGTGATCCATCCACCTTGACCTCCCAAAGTGCTGGGATTATAGGCATGAGCACTGCACCTGGCCAAATCTTATGTAAATTTATAGCATGTCATGTATGACCATTGTAGTCATTTAATTTTTGTTACTTATTATTTAAAATAGTGGACTAGTGGTAAAATGTATTTATTCATTTAGTATCTAATTAAAACAGGTAATAAAGGAGAATCTTCTATAATGATCTGTTCACATTAAAATAAACAGAATATTTAATAGCATATTAAAATGCTAAATTTCTTAAAGATCTATTGGTTAATTTAATGGTCAGAAAAAAGTCACAACGAATAGATTATGCATTATGTATGTAATGTATTTGACTCACATATACTATAGTTTAAATAAATCTGCATGAGGGTTTTAAAAGCAGGCCACTTAAGATCTTTGGTGTGAAAGTGTCTTAATCACGTTTTTTGATGTAAGTAATGAAAAATATTGATATTAAATTCTGAAAAAATCAGTTTTATAGGAGTATACATTTTAAATAAGATTTTTATATAAGAAAGGGAAGAGATTTGCAAAGCTGTTATTTATGTAAAACTACATTGAACATATTATCTTTATTACATAATGACTAGTTGAGATGACTTTTTTCCTAGTAAATCTGATTTGGGTTTTGATGTGAACAATCTTGATTATTAGTTGACTTGTTTTTATTTTAATCTTAATGGTGCTTTTACTCTAAATGACTATTCTATGTAATATGACTTATGGAATGTTAAAGTAAGTGGATTCTGTATATTAAGTTACTAACTAGTAAATGAAATATAACTCAAAAGAATTAATACTAGTTTATGTCAGTATGTCAATAGGTTAAAAATAAAATATTCTTGATAAAATATTACTGATACAAGTGGATATACAAAGAGAAAGTGTCTACAATGAGATGAGGTTAAAAAAAAAAGTTGCCATAAAATTCTTGCTGAATTACCTCAAATAGCACTTTGGAGAGTATGAACTCGATAATGTAGGCAGTGAAGAGTTATGCAGACTTATATTTTAGTAAAAGAGCTGGAAGAAGTGGTAAAGAGGAGACCGGAGGAGAGACTGTAATTGTTGAGAGTTTAACTAGAGGAAGAGGGTGAGCTGATAATATTAACGACTGACTGGACGAAGAGTTGGTGTTAAGAGGAAGAATAAGTTACATTCCAGGGCTTTGAGCTTGTTGATGAGGTTGATTGTGATGCTTATAATTAGGACATGAAGGGGATACAACAGGCTTGGGACTAAAAAGGGGAAAAAGGAAGATGACTCTGGCATGGGGTAGTTTGAGATTTTTAGGTAACAGTAGCACACATATATAGTGTGTTCTAAGAATAATTGGATTTGTGAGTGAAGAACTCAAGAAAGAATTCAGAGCATGGGATGGTCCTCTAATTTTATCTATAATAAGGATAAAAAGTTTGGGGGTAAATTGAGATGATGAAAGGAAAAGTTGTGTTTCTTAGGAAAACTGTAAGAGAGTGTTATGCTTGATGTGTTTGTGTTCTGCAAGGAACCTGCTGTGTGACTGGGACCATTTGAAGTTAGGAAGAGGGTTAAAAACTGCTTATACAATGTTTGAACGTTGGTCAGGGTAAATCAAGAAGCAGTGGTCAGAGAGGGAAGAGGAAACTGAGGAGAGCCCTTTGCTGTATGAGTGTCCAGGCATAAACAAAATTATACAATAGAATGATCAAGTGATTATACAAAATATTTCTTTTGTCAGATCCAATGTGTTCCATTTACCTCATTTGAATAAAATGCAAGCCATTAACAGAACGATCTGATAGGTTGATTTCACAGCATTATTTCATTTTAAAAGGAATTTAATTAAAAACTTGACCTATGTGTTATTTGTTTTCTTAAGAGCCAAACATAACTGGTAGTATCTTTTTATTCCTGCATGTTGTAGGCCCATCTTTATCTTTGAGATCTACTTACCTTCAGAACGTGTGTTTTTATTTGGAGCTGAAACATCTCAAGCTCAAAGGAAATGGACAGAGGCAATAGCCAAGGTATTTAAATATTATATTATTGCTCTAAATCCAGAGAAGATTCTGAACTGGGAATCCATGTTTGAGCTTCAGGGGTCCAGGAATGTTTTATATAAGATTATAGAAATAAAGTTCATACTTCATTAGGTTTTCAAAGATAGTGGTCAAAAGAGGTAAAGAGCTACCTTCCAGAGGCCTTAAGCAGGGAAGAAATTAAAGTAAGTCTTGGAGAATCATTCTTCAAATTAAGGCCATGTTTTTGGTGGTTAGAATATTCTCAATATTGTAAAGTCATTTCTGTGTATGTCTTTTTATAGGTAGATGTTTTATTCAAGGTGTACACAAAGGAGAAAGGAACAGATTCAGTAAAATATGTAAATGGAGAAAAATACTGAAGGTTGATATTTTGAAAAGTTCCACAAATCAATTAAGAGACTATCTTGCCGTTTCAACTCTATATATAGCAAGGAAAGTGATTTAAGATGCTGCCATTTGAAAATACATTATAGTTGTTCAGTTTTAAGACTGATAGCAAGTTTAATTGTTTTGAATTTTGTGTTATGTTTGAATCTTTAAAATAGAAAAAACTAAGATAATTTGTCTACCTTCTGTCATATCTGTAGATAGGGAAAGGATTTCTTATTTTCACTGTCTTTATTACTTTTTTGTATTTGTTTTAACAGCATTTTGTTCCCTTATTTGCTGAAAACTTGACAGAAGCTGACTATATTTTGATTGGTCAACTCTTCTACAAAGACTGCCATGCCCTGGATCAGTGGAGAAAAGGCTGGTTTGCTATGGACAAATCCAGTTTGCATTTTTGCCTTCAAATGCAAGAAGCTCAGGAAGATAGAATACACTTAAGAAGACTGCAAGAGCTAAGTAAGAATTTTCCCTTCCCTTATCTTTGGAACACATTTCTTTATTGCATACAATAATGGTAGCCTTTAGTAAAATCTTGATGGTTCACTCTCAAACTTATGACTAAGTAGTATTAATATTTGTGTCTTCATGGGTATTTACTGTAGTGTTTTAAAAAATAAGTTTACGCTTTTCTTTCTCCCATCAGCAATCAGCACAATGGTTCAAAATGGGGAAAAATTGAATGTCTTACTCTTGGTAGAAAAAGGGAGGTAAGTGCCTTTTTGCTTTTAATTCTTTATCTTGACAACTCTGGGAAGTGATTTTTACGTTGTTGTTATTCTCTTGAGGGAGAAAACAATATCTTAAAACCTATTGAACATTTTCTGAATCATATATATAGTATATGCTTTCTTTAGAAAGAGTATACCGATGAAATTTACATATTTTTATAATATTTGTGATGAACATATTGTGATTAATTATTATAGTTTTCTATAGACCTAGATTTTTCTGTTACATTTACATGTAAGTATTTCTAAAGCAGTTTGGTAATTATAAATATATCTTTGTTGTAAGACTATTATGACTATAAATTATATTCTGAATTATCCTATGCATGTGGTCATGCATAGCTAAAACTTGATTTCTTGAATTTAGTGTTTCAGTAACTATTTATTAAGCATCTACTGTGCATCAGGTACGAAGTCCAGGACAAAGTCCCTACCATCATGCAACATACACACTATTAGGGAAAACAGTGTTAGCAGACAAAATTATATGTGATTCTGTCCATCAATGTTAAATTTTACACAGAAATATAAGCAATATAAAAATAGTCTGATGGAATAGTATCTGTGTTTACTAGCTAAGAGAAGACATCTTGGATGAAATATCTTCATAAAGTGAAAAAGTAAACTTTGCAGTAATCTAGATACAGTATTTCAGGTGTAGTGTCAAGGATATTGAAGACCTTCAGAGCGTGTTGTACTTGGCATGTCCAAATTCTGCAAGGAAGCTGTGGTGGCTGGGAATATTTGAATGAAAGAGACAGTGGGAAGAAATGATTTCAGAGATACCCACAACCTGATCATATAGGGCCGTATTGTTCATGATGTGTGAAGATTTGAAATGTAATGGGAATATGGTGAGAAGCTGCTCAGTTTGAGAGCTGGGAAGTGGAATAGTCTGATTTATGTTTTTACGTGATTACTCTGACTCCAGATGAATAAGCTTCTGTGGGACAAAAGTGAAAGCGGGTGTCTAGTTAGGATACTGCTGCAAAGGCCAGGCAAGTAATGGCTTACCTGAGAATAGGAGTGGTTGGATATATCATGAAGGTACAGGTGTCAGGATCTATTGATGGATCAGATTACTGTATGAGTGAAGGATGATCCAGAATTTTTGACCTGATCAATTACTGAATTATGGTGCTGTTTTTTGAGAGAACAAATACTTGGAGAATAGAGGTAGGTTGTTAGTAAGTTTAGGACAGTAGATCAAGAATTTGGTTTTGGGAATGGTAACTTGGAGATGTCTCTTTGGTGGCAAAGTGGAGCTGATGAGTAGGCAATTGCATATGCAAGTCTGGAATTAATTGAAGAGGTTATATCTGGAGATATAAATTTGGGAGTCATCACTGTATTGATGCTATTTTGCCAAGGAACTGGACAGGTTCACCTAGTAGAGAGTGTAGATAGAAAGGAGAGTTGAAGACCTAGCCCGAGATCCCCCAGTGTGTAAATGTCTAGAAAAGGCAGATGAGCAAGCAAAGAAGCCTGGGAAGGAGCAGCCAGGGACATATCAGAACAATTAGGAAGACAGTTTCTTTTACTTTCAATTTTGGATTCAAGGGGTCCATACCTATATATGTGCAGGTTTGTTACAGGGTTATATCATGTAGTGCTAGGGTTTGGGCTTCTATTGAGCTCATTACTCAAGTAACGACCACAGTACCCAATGGGTAGTTTTTAGCCCTTGCCCCTTTCTGTCCCTACTTTTGGAGTCCTCAGTGTCTATTATTTCCATCTCTATTTCTGTTTATACACATTGTTTAGCTCCCATTTATAAGTGAGTACATGCAGTATTTGATTTTCTGTTTCGAAGTTAATTCACTTAGGATAAGGACCTTCAGCTGCGTTCGTGTTGCTGCAAAGGACATGATTTCATTGTTTTGTATGGCTGTGTAGTATTCCATAGTATATATGACCACATTTTCCTTATCCAGTCAACCACTGATGGGCACCTGAGTTGATTCCATGTCTTTACTATTGTGAATAGTGCTGTGATAAACATATGAGTCCAGGTGTCTTTTTCGTAGAACCATTTCTTTTCCTTTGGATAGAATGCAGTAGTGGGATTGCTGGATCGAATGATAGTTCTGTTCTGAGTTCTTTGGGAAATCTTCAAACTGCTTTTCTTCTTCAACAAATTGGTTTGTTTTCCTTTGCTTCTTGAAATTTACTTAAAAATACTCTGAATTACACTGGTTCAGGATGGTTTGCTCTATAATAGTGCAAGGTTATTTGCACAACATACCTACACACACACACATATGTAAATACAATTAACCCTTCAACAATGCAGGGTTAGAGGCACTGACACCCATACACTCAAAAAATCTACATGAAACTTCTATTTAACTTTTATTTTAAGTTCAGGGGTACATGTGCAGGTTTGTTACATAGGTAAACTTGGGTCATTGGGGTTGGTTATACAGATTATTTCATCACCCAAGTATTAAGCCTAGTACCCAGTAGTTATTTTTCCTTATCTTCTCTGTCCTCCCCGTCTCCACCCTCTGAAAGGCTCCTATGAGTCTTGTTCTCCTCTATGTGTACATGTGTTCTCATCATTTAGTTCTCAATTATAAGAACATGCAGAATTTGGTTTTTTGCTCCTGTGTTAGTTTGCTAAGGATAATGGCCTCCAGTTCCATCCATGTTCCTGCAAAGGACATCATCTCATACTTTTTATGACTGCCTAGTATTCCATTGTGTTGAATCCTCCAAAATGTAACTAATAATAGCCTACTGATGATCGGAATCCTCATTGATAACATAAGTAATCACTTAGCACATATTTTGTACATTATATGTATTATATACTGTATTCTTACAACAAAGTCAGTAAAGAAAATTCTATTAAAATCATAAGATAAAACGTATTTACTATTCATTAAGTGGAAGTAGATCATCATGAAGGTCTTCATCTGTACCGTCTTTATATGTGTAGGCTGAGGAGGAGGAGGGGTTGATCATGCTGTCTTGGGGGTGGCAGAGGCAAAAGAAAAATCTGTGTGTGAAGGGCTCTGTGCAGTTCAATCTTATGTTGTTCAAAGGTCAACTGCGATTTAAAAATATAGCTAAATAATTCTTCATTTGGCTATTTTTATCGATGTGACAAGGATAATGACTTTCAATGGTTATATGAACCTGCCTTTCCTTCAACTTCATGGGATGACATCAAGAGCTTTATACAGCAAGCATATTGCTGGTTAGATATTTATGTCAGATTGTGTTTTTAACTCCTAGGCATAATTAGGACTTTGCATTTCTACTTACTTATTTCTTTGAATATTATGGTTAATGATACTTTAGATTCTTATTTTTGGTACCAGATGATGATTTCACTGTACTGTGGGAATATTGTTAATTATATGTCCAGAAATAATGAGGAATTATTAGGTATAGATAGAATTTGGCATTAAAGTCCTAGCATAAATACAGTTTTATAGTTGTTAATATTTATAGAATGCCCACTGACTGCTAATTCCATGGCAGGAAAATATAAAAGGTAAACAATATAGACATGGTATCTGACCTCTCAGAGCTTATGGTCTTAAACAAATAGACAACCATCAGCTTAACAAATGTGTTCAACCTTTTCATTTTTCAGGTTATTATAACTAAGATATTTTTGTACCCTTCTGTTTAATGTATGAAGGATTTGATGAGTGATATATAGGTTTTAATTAAAATGGAGCAAACATGGATTAGAATGATTCAGTTTGATAAAATTCTATTCAGTGCTTATGCATGCAGTCTACCCCTTCATGAATGCAAGATATGGAAGCCAGAAACCCAATGTTTTGGTATTTTGTATGTTTTGATTTTACTCCTGGACTCCAGAAATCAGGAGATGAAATCCATTTGTAATACTATTTTTTGCATTCATGGATAAGTAGAAAACTAGTGGAATTCCAAAGTAATGGTCACAGTCACTTAATAACATTTTTGGTAATTGAAAGTTTTTGTCTACATGTGTTACTAACAAGTTACGTTGAAAGTATTTTATGAAAGTGAAGAGTAATAATAGGAGTTGGAGAAATGTGAGGATAAATATAACCAAATTATTTTCCTTAAATCTCTTTGCATAGCTAATGTACCATACCCACCATTTAAAAACAACTATATTATCACATGCTTTTGTCTTTGGTTTACATACTTTTTCTTTTTCCTCCAAATCAATAATCATCTCATAATAACAATGATACATGATGACAATGAGGCAGTTACCGCTAACCTCCATTTTACGCACCTAAACAGTCTTCTTGTGCTTATATGATATTGAAGAGAATAATTCATTTTGAAGTTAAAGTAAGGTTAATTTGTAAATTAGATTTTTTTTTAAAAAAAGAAATGTTCAATATTTACCAATATCTTTGTAGAGATCTTTCTCAGGATTTAAGTCAACAAATGTACTAGGAGTCTGGATAGATACTATAAGTTGCTAGACTTCAAAATTTAAGCATTTATTAGAAAGATAAAAATATTTATTAGAAAACATTTTTATAAAATTGTTTGAAAACAACATGTCCATATAATTTCTACCTAATTAAAAATGGAGTAGAGAGAAGGGAGGTCAGCAGTGTCCATAAGAGTATATAGAATCTTCCCAGTAGATAACGAGAACATGAGGTTATGAACTCTGACAGAACAAAGATGATACATACATGGTAGGCACAGCACCCTGTATGCTGCAAAATAGGGTCTCATATTTACGTATCTACTTATTTTCATGCACGTATACACATATGTGTGTGTATTCTGTGACTACACAGACATCACATAGGGAATAGTGGAAAAAGGAGCAGGTTTGGGAGAGAGCCTGGGAGATAATGAGTTTAAAGACATGTTGCGCATGAGGTTCTTATTAGACATCTGACAAGAAATTGATGGGAGAAAGTTATTTTTATAAGATATTCATTAAAAGATTAACAGGTTGGAGATATAGATTTTGGAGTTACTAGTGTAAAGAAGGAAGAAGATGAAGTTACTTAGGGTGATTATATGGAAGGAGAAAGGAAGAAGTACTATGTTGGAGCTTTGATGACTATACATCATTTTGGGGTTAGAGGAATTTGTCGGGGAGAAGTAGCTGCTTGTTCACTCAAGAGAGTGAGCCCAAAAACTAAGAGAGATTACAAAGTGTTACAAAGCTTAGGAAGAGAGTGTCTCAAAAAGGAAGGATCAGTTAAAAATGTCAGCTACTGACACAAGGACATACATACTCCATGAGATACATACATATGACATACATAATCCATGAGAATACATACTCCATGAGATTAGTGGTTTGGAGTCTTTCTGGTGACTTGGGGGAGACCAGAAGTGAACAGGCAGGTACTAGATCAGATTAAGAACAGGAACTGAGTAAATCGAGATAGCTGGTGACATCACTTTTTCAAAGATGTCTGGAGGTTCATAGCATTAACTAGGTAAGGGATTTGACCCAGAAAGGGCATATATGTGTAGTTTGTTTTCAGATGGCTTGAACTTGTGCAAGTTTAAATTTGGATGGAAAAGAAACATAAAACGGGAGAGATTGAAGGTCTAAGAGAGAGTATAAGCAAGAGAGCAAGATCCCTCAACTGCAACAGTAAGAAAAGAAGAATTGATGGATGTTTTTGGATGTCGATAGTTTTCTCCATGTGGTAGTGGGATGTTGAGAGAGATACCAGTCAATTTTCAATTGCTTTATGAACGGGGAGATAAGAGTGATGACACCTGAGCTTCTGGCCTGGGTGATGCTATGAATGATAGTATCATTTGCCAAGATAGAAAATATGCACTTCTCTCCCAGTACTGAAACATAGCTAGTTAATTATAGCTGTGATTATCGAAAAGCTGTTTCAGTATCATGCCAAAATGAGAAAATTTCATTGTATCACCCTTGTTTTCATCTCCCTTTTGATCTGTTAGCCCCTTGGTAAATAATGACTATCAGCAAAAGTAGATTCTGTTAGACTTGTCAGTGACAGATAAAATTGTGGCTTTTGGAAATAAAACAACTTCCAGTTACTGATATTGATGGCCTTCAGAGGTAGTGTGAATAATTGAAAGAGAGAAACTGACCAGCTATAAGCTTGAACCTTTAATTTTTGCTAGTAACAGCTTGAGCCAGAAATGTAAATTATACATAAATTTAATGAATTAACTTCACACATTTTTTCCTGTTATTATCCACCTTTGATTAAAATGCTAAAATATATCAATGTTGCTTAAAGGCAAGGAGCAGAAAGAACCTCCTGAACTGGAAATGTTCATAAATTGATAATTATCCCCGATATATAGTCACTATTTAGATTAATATTTTAATCTTCATGGTCATTTTCTCTATATGCATAGCATGAGTGTGTTTAGACAGAAAAATATTACAGTAATATTTTCTACACAGAGAGCATTTTTGCTCTAAAAAGCTCTAAACAGAAGGTGTTCCAGATGGTGTCGTTTGAATGTGTATTCTTTGTGTACTTTAAAAATTATTTTGGAAAATAAAGCTTTCTTGATTACACTTAAGGGTTTCTGGCATGGTATTTGATTCTGTTATTGAGACTTGGATTCTGTGCTTTTCTTTTAGGCCTTAGTACTGTTTTTGCAAAAAAAAAAAAAATCTTGTTGTCAAATATTTCTTGTTAGTGAATATTCTAGATCAGAAAGGCAGAAGGCATTTTCCTGGACACTAGGAAATTGCATCTTAACTTTGACTGACATGTTAAAAGAATTACATCTTTTTCTCGAAATCTGAGAACTATTTTTGCACTTTAACCCACATCATCTGCACGTCTTTTTTAAAGAAATAAGTTACTGTGTTTACCATTTTCACATTCCATAGCTGCATGCCCATTGCCAGAGACACTTACCATTATGCTTTTGCTGAAAGGTTGTTGGTTATAATAAACACAGTGTGAATAAGTAAACTGTGTTATCAGAAACAGAAAAGACGTGTGTGTTTTTTTGTTTTAGATTCCTTGGTGGACGTATAATAAAGCACAGTGCACTTGATGGCTCCCAAGCCTGACTGCATTTCAGTTTTAATTGCAAATTCTTCACATAAAGAAGCTAACACTGGGAATAAACACTTTATCAATGTTTCACAATTATGGAACAAATTACTTTTCTCAGTTTGGGAGATTAACATCCTAAGTTTAATATTCCTTATTTCCTATCAACTTATTCCATATGATCTTTTCTTCCCCCCTTGAATGTGTTTTATAGCAACTAATATGTTAGCAATACTCTGGAGGCTGAATTATCTCAAAGTAGTTTCTAAATTGTGCATGTAATTGCAAATTAAACAGTAGCCTATTGCCCACAATATAAGCTTGACTGCTTTTGTAACTTTCTGATGATTTAATTCTTAGAGATGGCTTAATGTCACTATTGCCAAAGCAAACAATAGTTCTCTTCTCTTACCACCCCCACAAGTTTTAAAAAAAGAGAGGGACTCTTCAAGCCAACATTAAGTGATTTTGTGTTAAAGAAAATTGTGATAAAGGGAATGTACGACTATTAACAAAATGTGGATTTTAAAGCATATAATTATTTGCTTCAGAAATTTAGTTTTATTTAATTCAAATTAACTCTGTGTACCAGAAGATAAGCTTATGAAGAAATAAGTATGATTTGATGCTGAAAAAGTGGACAAAAGCGTGAACAGATCCCTCCAAGATGTGTGTGTGTGTGTGTGTGTGTGTATGTATTTGTTGTTGTTGTTGTTGTTGTTTTAAGGAAAAGTATGTTTAACTGGATCTGTAATCCTATGAAGGACTTCAGTAGGAAATAATGAAGGGGCCTGAGATACTATGGTATTCCAAGAGGTGGAAATAATAGGTTCAGAGAAATAAGATGGGCTAGAAACAACTTCAGTACAGGTTGGCCTTAACCTTGAGTGTTTGAGGAGGACACATGAGACGATGTTCCTGGAAAGATAGATTGATACTCTATTAGTATTTTGAATTAAATTTAATTCATAACTTGCCTTATTCTGGAGTGGATTGAAGGCCCTTTACAAGGATACAAGAGACATTTTAAAATATATGTCTATTTAAAAAATTGTTAAAAGCGAGACTTTTGATTCATTCTGCAGTCAGTAGAACACCATTAAAGGCTTGAGCAGACTGGTAACAGGACTGTCTCTCACATTTCACCTACAGGTGGTGGTTGTGTAGAGATGAGATTGAAAAACTGGAGGCCTTGCCTTTCTTGGGGTATCTGGTTTCTTAAGACTGTTCACTGAACTGTTAGCTTCAAAAGAAACAAGCTAAAATAATATTTCCTACTGCATTATCTTTGTGACACAGTTTCTGCATCTGAATATTTTCTTAATAATTGGTATTTGCCTGTTTCTGACTAAAATACTGTCTCTGTTCTCCAATTTCTTATTTGAAGGCATGTGAAAGTATTTTCTATTCCTCGAAACTAAAATGAAGATGATTTATGGGAATAATGACTAAATAAATTGTGCCAGACTCCTCTTTCTTGCCAAGGAAGTATAACTTGCATGGAAAATGCCTTTCTACCTTAAAAAACTATAAAACTGGTTAATACATATGAAACAGCTTTTTTTCAGACCTTGGAACAATAAGCATTTCAGGACTATAGTTACAGAGAGAAGAGAAAAAAATGAAGTCAACCTTAAAATCACTCTGACTTTCTTTTCTATCTGCAGACAATCTCAACCCATGTTACAGAGAAGGGAGAAACCCAGGCGGAATGTGACAGTATTATAGGGCTAGGAATTCAGAGAATCTGCAGTAGCTAGAATTTGCATTGGAGAGTACAGAGCAGAGGGAGATACATAGAGTTTCAGAAATCTTCATACATGTTCCTTTGTATCTTTGGCTCAGTAGTCTGTATATTTGTAGGGTGACACTCCAAGAGGCTACAAAGAAACAATTCCTGGAGTACTAAGGGTTAAAATTCCCACAGCTTAGACAGTATAGGGATTTGATTAACTTCCATCCAGCCAAGTTAAACCTCATTAAGCACTTGGAGTATTTAGTACAGACCCAAGAAAAATAACATACTATAAAAGTTACATCAGATCCGGCTTAGAATAAAGGTTGCTCTATTTTTATTTTATTATGCTTAAAAACAGATTTCCAAAGGATCTTCTGCTCTGCAAGTAATTTAGCTGTCTTGGGTCAAACAGGCAAATGATGTGAAAACAGTCATCAATAATTTCTCTAAGGAAGACAACGCAATCCTGACATGCAACACCTTAACATTCCTGATGTTTAGGAGATCCTTAAAATTACTAGTAATGTGAAAAAAATACAAACCAACTTATAGGCACTGATCAAGAAAGGAGAAAGCTAATGAAATTAGCAAAGACTTTAAAATGTAGTTTTAAATATTATAAATATATTCAAAGATCTAAAGGAAAATATAAACATGAGAAAAAATATAATTTTAAAAATATGAAATGTAACTTCTAAAGCTGAAAAATATAATATCTGAAAAGGAAATTTCACTAGATGGGCTTAATGTCAAAGTAGAGTCTAAAGAATAGAAATCATTGAACTTGAAGGCATGGCAATAGAAACTATCAAAACATAAGCACAGAGGAAAAGAGACTAAGTAAAATCAGCAGAACCTCAGTGTCTTACAAGACTATGTCAAGCAATTTCATGTAAATGTGGTTAAAATCCCAAAATGAGATCAAAGAAAGATGGAAACAGAAAAAAAATCTTTGAAGAAACATGGCTATTTTCTGAATTAGATGAAAACTATAAATAATCTACTAAGATTGACATACAAAATCCCTAAAAACCAGTATGAGAAAAAAATAAAGTACTAGAGGATAAAAATACATTCAATATCAGGGACAAAGATGAGGATATTTAATCAGAAACAGTGCAAGCTGAAAGACAATGTAATCTATAAAGTGCTTGCGGAGAAACACCCACCCCACACACACATAAAAAAACAGTTGTCGACTTAAATTCCCTATTTAGCCAAAATATCTACCAGAATTGAGAGCAAAATAAAGTATTTCTTGACTGAACTAATGTGAGAGAATCCAGATGTATACCATGAGAAACATTAGTTTTCCTAGTTGAAAGAAAATAATACCTGTTGTAAACCTGGTTCAATAAGGAAGAATTAGGAACACAGGAAAGCACATGTAGCACACTCAATAACACATATGGAGTTAGGATTTATTGTAATCGCCAAGAAGGGAAAAATTTAAACACATTTTAAGACTGTTATATATAAACTGGTATAATATTTTCTAAAAGTAGGCTCTGAAAATACATGTTAAAACTCTGGAGCAACCACTAAAAAATAGATTGAGGCATAGCTATTAAGCCAGTAGCAGAGGTAAAATAGATTCCAAAAAAATAATTCAAAAGAAGTCAAAAAAAGAAAGAGATGGGCAGTAGAAAACAAATGGCAGGAGAGTAGGCTTGCTTACTTACATGAAAGTTAGTGGTCTAAAGCTATAGTCAAAAGGCAGAGATTGCCAGAATAGATTTTTAAAAAGTAAGACACAGCATATACCTTCTATAGGAAACACACTTCAAATATAAAGACAAATTTGTTAACAGTAGAAATAGAAAGCTATACCATGTAAATCATACATGAGAAAGCTGGAGCAACCATGTTAATATCAGAATGGATTCCAGGACAAGGAATGTTACCAGGGAAAGCAAGAGACATTTTCCAGTGATTAAAGTGCCAATTTATCAAAAATCCGTACCATTCTTAAGTATGTATGTACCTGATAACTGAGCTTCAGATTACGGAAATTAAAAAGTAACAACAAAAGGAGCAATAAATAAGCCCATGATTACGGATAGATATTTCAGCTTTCGGCTATTATTAACTGATGAAACAAGAAGATAGCAAGTCAGTAAACTCTCTATAGAAGACTCAGAACTACTTGAGCTAATTGATATGTGCATGTTTGTTAATATGTATGTATGTATTTATAACACAATACCCACAGCTGTGGGATACATGTTATTTTCCAAGTGCATATAGAACATTCACAAAGACAAACTAAATGATAGGCCATAAAATAAGTTTCTGTAAATTTAAGAGAGTAACATTAGAGTATTTTCTCTAACCAAAAAGGAATTAAATTTAAATCGGTAATAAAATTTGGATGTTAAATATGTTTCCAAATGACCCATACGTCACAGTAGAGATCACAGGAAAAATTAGTACATATTTGATCGATAATAATAAAATTATAACATCAGAATTGTGTGATGGAGCTATTAAACTATTTAGAAGGAAGTTTAAAGATTTAATTGCTTACATTAAATCAAAAGATTAAAATCCATCCTCTAAACTTTTACCTTAAAAATCTGAAAAAGAGCAAAGTAGACCCAAAGTGGTTCAGTGAATGAATTGATACAGACAATAGAAAGAATCAATGAATGGAATATATTTTTTAAAAAAGAAAATTGGAACCACCAATAGTTTTTTTTAATAATCAATTAAGTTAGTAAATTTCTAACATTTTTGGAAATGTCAAGAAAATTGATGAAACTCTAACTAGAAGAAAGGACAGAAGATACAAATTACCAGTGTCAGAAATGAAAAAGGAAACTTTATTGGGGATCCTTTTAATATTTAAAATAGAAAATATTGTGACCAACTGTATACCAATGAATTTAATACATTAGATATAATCAAACAAATTATTGCAAATGAGGAATTAGGCAAACGTATTTATTCCCACCACTTCTATTTAACATTTTATTGCTGATTCAGTACGATAAAGCAAGTAAATTGTAGAAAATCACACATATTGGAACTATAAGTGAAAAACTCAATTATAATTTGTTCTTTAAGTGACATGTTTAATAAAATGAAAAGAATCATACACTGATACTATTTAAATGTGTCTGATAAAGCCCTCATATCCACAATATGGGCAGAATATATATAACTCAATTAGAAGACAAAAAAACAATAAAATAGCAAAAAATAATGGATAGAGATGTCTAAAAGAGTATATATCAGTAGCCAACAAGCACGTGTAAAGTTAAGTATCAGAGAAATACAAATTAAAACCACAATCACATCACACTGAGAAAACTAAGTTTTTTAAAATGTAGCAGTGCAAAGTGATGGCAACTATGGTGGGATTGTAAAATAATACACTCAGTTTGGGAAGCAGTTTAGCAGGTTTTTGTTTTTTTAAAAAAATTAAGTTAGTTTACAAATAACTGTACATCCCAACAAATGAGCTCCTAGGTATTTACCAAAAACAAATCACAATATATGTCCACAAAATGACTCCTATACAAATATTCAAATCAGCTTTATTTATAATAAAAAGTGAGGAGACCCCAAATGGTTTTCAGTCAGTGGATGTGTAAACAGAGTATGGTATATTCACATAAAAAAGACTGATTATTGTCATAAATGGACCTATATTAACAACAACGTGAATGAATCTTAAAAACATTGTGCTGAGTAAAAGAAGCCAGGCACAAAATAGTAATACTGTGTAATTCCATTACTATGAAGACTTAGAGCTGGTAAACTAATGAATGGTGACAGAAAGCAGATCAGTTCTTGCCTAAGATTGTGGGTGGGGTTCAGATGCAATGCAGAGTTATGAGGGAACATTGTGAGTGATGGAAATGGTCTACATGTTAATCCTGGTGGTGGTTACACAAGTGTAAACATTTGTAAAAATGTTTCAAACCATACACTTAAAATGAGTGCTTTAAAAATTCTAATGACCAGACATCACTCAGCAATAACACAATTCATACTTTTCCAGAAGGAAACAAAACCAAAAGCCTACTTGGATGAGAAGTAGATCCTGCTTTGAGAGGTTGCTTAGGAAGTATAAATGCTCATCATCATTGGTCATTAGAGAAATTCAAATCAAAACCACATTGAGATACCATCTTACATCAGTTAGAAAGGCAATCATTTAAAAATCTGGAGACAGCAGATGCTGGAGAGGATGTGGAGAAATAGGAATGCCTTTACACTGTTGGTAAGAGTGTAAATTAGTTCAACCATTGTGGAAGACAGTGTGGCAATTCCTCACGGATGTAGAAATAGAAATACCATTTGACCCAGCAATGCCATTACTGGGTATATATCCAAAGAATTATAAATCAATCTATTATAAAGACACATGCACACATATATATGTTCACTGTGGCATTGTTTACATTAGCAAAGACTTGGAACCAACCCAAATGCCCATCCAGGATAGACTGGATAAAGAAAATGTGTCACATATACACCACAGAATACTATGCAGCCATAAAAAAGGATGAGTTCATGTCCCTTGCAGGGACGTGGATGAAACTGGAAACCATCATCCTCAGCAAACTTGACACAAGAACAGAAAACCAAACACTGCATGTTCTCACTCATAAGTAGGTGTTGAACAAGGAGAACACATGGACACAGGGAGGGGAGCATCACACACTGAGGTCCGTCTGGGTGTGGGGGACTAGGGGAGGGATAGCAGGGAGTGGGGAGATTGGGGAGGGACAACATTAGGAGAAATACCTAATGTAGGTGACAGGGGGATGGATGCAGCAAACCACCATGGCATGTGTATACCTATGTAACAATCCTGCAAGATCTGCACATGTACCCCATAACTAAAAGTAAAATGAAATATATATATATATATATATATATATATATATATATATATATATATATATTTCAGAAGCACAGCACACGCTTCTGAAGCTATACTTCAAAGTCCTATCCATTCCATTTCCAACATGCCTAGGATGCTTTTCAAGGCAGAATGTAAGAGTGCAGTCTTGAAGAAGGGAAATAGATGTGTTAGGAGTGGCTTTAGTAGATCATCTTTCATGTCCATTTTGATAGTGTGACTATGTAATAAGTTGTTCAGGAAATTCTGTCTTGTGAATCATAGGTGTGATAGGACTAAGAAGAAAGGACACAAAAAGACACACATCAGCATTTCACCTCTTGAGCATTTTTGGACCTGAGGACCAGAGTTTTAAATTATAAAGATCTAATTCCTCAGGTAAAGGAAGTCTCATGAACTAGGTTAGTACTGAGTAGCTCAAATTTCTAGATCCTACCTAGTTCTAAGGCCTCAGATGCATTCTTTCTGGCTCTTAGTTTCCTAGTCATATATGGAAAAAAAGCTTGACAGAGATATTTCTAGTTCTCTGGCTCAAAAGCTCAATGACAGTGTAAGATGGCATGGTTTAGAAGGCTTTAAATATCTTTTCCTTCAAGGGATCAGTCAAAACTTCAACTTATGTGATTCATTTCTAATTGCATTTTTTAAAACACAGGCATGTATAAAGGGGGAAACAAAATGTCCATGAGTTTTCTACCAGAGTTAATTTAACATTTTAGGAAATGCAATTGAATTTATACATATGTGCAATTATGTATTTTCTGCTCATTATACCAAGTTTATCATATGTATCTCTGGATGTAGTTAAATCACTTACCTTTTCCCTAGTTTTTGGAATTTCAACTTATTTCCATTTTTTAAATGCTTGGCTAAATGCATGTGTTGGTGTACATGTTCACATGTGCATGAGAAAGGAACAGAAATACATTAGAAGAAACAGATATTGTGTCTTCATTTAAAATCATGAACTTACGAAGGAGTCCTGTGGTTGGAATTAATTGTCAAAAGTAATGCGTACATCTTTTAAGATTCTTAGAACATATTTTCAAATCTCTTTTTAGAGTATCTAGTCAATCTTTAAAATATTATGTTCATCTTGTTATACTCTAGTAATGAACATTATATGTTAGGTCTTTGATAAATTCCCTTTGAGACATCACTGATTTTACAAATATATGTGTAGATGTGTGTAGGAGTGTGTATGTGTGTATGTGTGTGTGTGTCCATTCGAATAATGTGACTCTTTGTTTCAAATTTCATTTTTAAAAACAAGACTTTGTAATAAGTTGTTCAGGAAATTCTGTTTTATGAATCTTAGGTGTGATATGACTAATATATAGATATAGATAGATATCACACATATATCCACAAAAGGATTCACCCTTTGACAAGATATATATAGATATATAGATATGTAAAGATATAGATATATAGATATATATGTATCTATATAGAGAGAGATATAATTGATCATCAGACTGGTTTGTGGTTACATTGGTTAATTCTTTCTGTGACTTATCTTTCCATAGCTGATGACCATATTTCTGTGGAGGACTTACTATTTTATTTTTCTATAAATACTTAGGGTATTATCTTTTCCAGCCATATATGTGGAGACTTTATTTGCTTTTCACTTTTGTTTAAAATGTTGTTTATATGAGCACATTTATTTTTTATGTGGTCCAATTATTGATCTATTATTTATGAAGACACTTCTAGTTCTTGTCATAGGCTAGGCTCAAATATGACTGTTTATGCTTTATGGTTATTATATTGCAATTTTAAGATAGTTGTATTTGTTCATCCTAGGACTTGGTTTCTAGGTCTTATTGAACTGCCTTGATTCATTATAGCAAATAAGAATGTTTCCTTATATGGCTTTGAAGTGCCCTTTGGAATTTATGTTTAGAAAATGGACAATTAGAATAATTAAGTTCTCTGTAATTAGAGTTCATCAATATTACTTTTCAGATTGTCAGGATATAAATAAATGTTTCCTTGGAATTCTCATCCAGAAATGTGAAATTGTTGTTTGATAACAGTTGAAATCACAAAGTCGACCAGCATTTGTGTTGAAAATATCTTTTGATGCTTTATTGAGTGTGCACAAAGTTTAGATAAGCATTAGAGAGGAAAGTTAGTGCACTGATGCTATTGAATGTCAAACTGTCTATTGCACTACATATATATTTTGGGATTTGCCCTTTGACAAGTTGACTCAGGAGTTCTACTCTTCACTAATTCACAAGGAGACAGCTAAACTCGTCATCTTAGGATGTTTTTTCTGACTAAAAAGAAAATTTGAAATTTGAAAATGTCACAGTTTATGGCAGAATTATACTCATACTGTATGAGGGCCATTGCATTGTGGATTTCTTTCACTGCTTGCTGAAACACCCATTGTAGTTGTTTATTAGCGAATAGTTAGAAGGATTTTATATCATACTTAAAGCCCAATTATTAGATAAATTATGTGAAAAGTTTTTCTCTTTATCTAAACTCGTGAATATAGCAAGACATAATTTTGATTAAGTTCACATAATCTAGAGGCTTGTTTTTTCTCAAAAATATTACCTGAGTTATATAATGTCATTTAGACAAATATGCCCAGCAATAATGCTTTTGAGCTAAGGATGATATAAGATAAATGAAAAGGCTATAACACATCAGGAGTATTACAGCAAGTTTCAGGATTCTTCAAAAAGAAAATTACAAAACCTGCAGGTTAGGACTTCTGTGGTGTTGTGGAAAATAAAAACAACAGATAAATATGTCAAAACACAAGAGATGAGGATTACAAGTATCAGTATTAGTAAAACAGTGGTAGTTACAGCAAGTTCAGATGTTAGAAATGAGTGTGATAAGGGGCAGGTATCTGTGTCTTCTTACAGTAGCATTTCAAGAAAGAAAACCAAAGAAGGGAAGTTTTTTGTTTCTCTTTTTAAAATTAGGGACAGTGATTATAAAAAATGTAGAAGATTACATACATACCTTAATACTCACCCCTGGCCCCCAAAGCCCCAGAATTCATGTAGTTTATTCATGTCTCTTTGGGTTGAATATAAACTAGCCCTGTCACAGTCTGAAATCAACATTATATAGTTTACTTCGGTGTAAATATACGTAAAATACATCAATCATTAGTTTCTGTTTCAAAGCAAACTTTCTATCTACTGATAGGTCTTTAAAACTGTTATGTATCCACTAAATGCCAGACACTATGCTAATGACTGGAGGTACTGAAATACTTTCTTTGCTTGCCTGTGCAAGTGTTGGGGTTTAGTGGCTAAAAATTTCACATAACTACAGCAGGTAGTTTCACATAACTATGCAGGGCAAAGCCACCATCGAGAGATTGAGAAGGAATATCTGTGACATACTAAGCATAAGAGGGAGATGAAGAACCACCTCAAGGAGTCTTACGTGGAGTATAATTTAGGGAGAAGATTTGGAGTAACCAGCCAAAGAGCAGGCAATATGTACTACAAAATCCAGGAGAGAGAGTGTGTGTGTGTGTGTGTGTGTGTATTTCCTGAGTGTCCTAAGGGGTGTGTATGTGTGTCTGTGTGTTTATGTTTCCTGAGTGTCCTAAGGGGTGTGTATGTGTGTGTGTGTTTCTTGAGTGTCCTAAGGGGTGTATGTGTGTGTGTGTGTGTGTGTGTGTGTGTGTGTGTGTGTGTTTATGTTTCCTGAGTGTCCTAAGGGGTGTGTGTGTGTGTGTGTGTGTGTGTGTGTGTGTGTGTATGTTTATGTTTATGTTTCCTGAGTGTCTTAAGTATAGGAGAATGGGAGATAAAGTTGCAGGTAAAAATATAGGCTAGATAATGATGACTTTTTCATCTTGAAAACTCAAGAACAGTAAGACAGTGATCTGGAAGTGATGTCATTGGTTTTGCATTTTGGAAAGATCATTCTGGCAGTAGTGAGGAGTAGAGATTACAGGGGTTGAGAATTGGGAAAGGAATTCTGTAAGGAGGGGCTGTAGTGACCTCAAGGAACAACACGAAGATCTGAAATAAGGCAGTCTTGGAAAAGAGAGGAGACAGAGTGAATCTACTGGGAAACTGTAGTCAACAGAATTTGGTTACTGAAGTCATGTGGCAGTGTGTGGGTAAAGAGACTGATCTACACTTAATTAATCTTAAATTATGGACAATTTTTGGTGCCAGAAGCTTGGTATGGGAGAGCAAAAGCATTGATATACTAATTGCACATTAAGGTGAAGTGCCCAAATATAAATATTCTTTAGTATTATAGCTTATACATTAGTCATTAATGTTATGTCTGTTGAATGTTGTCCTAGGTGATATTATTATCTTTATTTTGCCAGTGATGAAACTGAAGCAAAAATAAGGTTGATTTGTCTCAAGTTACCAAGGAAATAAATGGCAGAGCTAAACTGAAGTTCAGAAAGTCTGATTATCATTCCTACTCTCAGATGCTCTGTTCTCCTGCTATGCAGTCTCATGGAGATCTGATTTGTGAAAGTTATAGCCTGCAGATAGGGATTTGAAAGTAAACTAATTTATGTGGAGTGATGAAACCACTGGCCTGAATGACATGTCCCTGGAGAGTCCATGGAGCTTTTGTGTGTGCTGAGGTTATGACTTTGTCATTCAAAAAGAGTAAGTGACATTGGGAAAGACTGACCAGAATGATAGGAGGAAAATCCAGAAAGAATTGTGCTATAAAATTTAAATTGAATGCTAGTTTTTCTCTTTTTAAGGGATAAAATCAGCAGTTCTAAAGACAGCCAGAAATATCCATTAGAAGTCACAGGTGCACAATGGTTTTAGTTTAGTTATTCAGAAACAATAAAAAGGCTGGGAAATGAAAAGAAGTGAGAGTGAGACCATAAATTTAGAGAGTTTCCTCAATGCTATGGAGTGGTGTAACTATACAGGCAAAAAAAAGGGATTGAGTGGAAGCTTGTAGTGGATGGAGGTAAAAGAAAAGCTTTCCTTACAATAGGTAAGACAGGATCACGATTGTGTGGATTTTAGGGTAATCTGTCCTAAAGTAAGACATTTTTCTTTAAAAAAAAAAGCAAAATTATAATTTGAAATGCTTTTTAAACTTTACAGAACATTATACATCCATGGGCATACCAAGTTGGATTTCACAGTCTGGCATACTGCAATTGAAAAAGCAGCAGGTACAGATGGTAATGCTTTACAAGATCAGCAGCTCAGCAAAAATGACGTACCCATTATAGTGAACAGCTGTATAGCATTTGTTACACAGTATGGTAAGTATCACTGAGTTTTTATTCAACCCCTACAACTGATGGTATCATTCTTACAGTTTTTAAGTGGTACCTCTATTGGACTGAATTAAAGCCCTTTATATTTGAAAGTACACCAGTGAAAAATAAAGGCAGATTTACTGTTCAGCTAATTACCATTCTTTCTTCCAATAAGACTCATTGAAACTATGCATTTTTACCATTTCCTCATCCCTTTATATGCATAAAATGTTAAATAACATATTGAAATAATCTAAATTATAATATGTACATTAAACAGTAGATTATATGTTTTATTCAAGTAAGAAAAAATAGTAGATTGAAGACTATATCTTTCAGGATTAAAAGGTAGATTAAAGCCTACAGTAACACAACACATCTAAGCATGTTTTTAGAAGTGGTAAACTGTAGAACAGTATGTAAAATAATTTGCTTCCTTTGGCATACATAAAGTGTGTGTAATTTATATTAAGAGGCACAGTTATTTTAACAGTTTTTGTTCATTTTCAACAGATATTTCAATAAATAGTTTGCAAATAAAAAATTGATCTGTACCATAGTTCAGCTTATTTTAGTTTTATATACTATAATAGTATTTTACATATGCCTGAAAGATATCCTCTATTCTTCATATTTATTTTCAAATGGTTATAGATTCTTCAAATTCCTTTTTTGCATATATATTTTATACTGTAAATTTCTTAACCCTATTTTAAATGTTAAAACGTTACCACAAGCCCTTTTAACCTGTAGATAAATGCCATTTATTTAGATTACAAATGTGAAAAAGGGTAAAATGATTGATTTGATATTTTGGATTGTATTAAAATTTTTGTTCTCCTAATGTTAGAGGTGTCTTTGGATGTTTTTAATTTGAAAAGAAGGTATAAGTAGTGAAAGGACTGCAGTAAAGCATTGTGTTATTAGTTCATTGCTTCTTTATTGAGTTCTTATTGAATGCCAGTCACTGGTTTCACTTTTAGAAACAGAGTAGTGGGAGTAAAAAGTTCAAGACAAAGCTATGAATCATATCTTCTAGTATAGGAAACTGACAATACACTGGTATGTAACAAAATATCAGAACTAATTATGAGTATAAAGAAAATACTTTTCAGAAATTAAACTTCTAGTAAGCATATTTTAATCTCTTGTTCTAGGGAGAGTGTCATATGTAATCCAAGTGCAGTTATTAATGTCCAGATTCATTGTGTTTTTATTATGTATCTACTGAAAAAATATATATACGCACGTATTTGGGCATTACTATAAGTAGTTTTCTGCTATGATAATGTGTTTATACTTTTCTTAGTAGCTATAATCGTCTGTTTACTTAAAAACGGAGGAAGAAGAATGTTACCTTCATTTGTTACAGTCTCTAATAGTGTACATTTTGCAGATACACATGAATCACATATATGTTATGTTTTAGCAGGAACATAACCTCATTGGGATTCTTCACTTTTCAAAAAGCAAGAAATAATTAAAATATTTTTTCTAGCTCTGGTGTAGCCTATTTAATGTTTTTCTAGGGTAATCAGAATTTTCCTTGTGTTGATTTGGATTTAAAATAATTCAGCATTAGATTTTTTTCAACTAAATCTCATATATTATAAAAACTTTATACTTCTATTACAAGATGCATTCACTTGCATATTAGAGTAATAAAGCAAAGAAAGATTGTTTGTATAAATATATATAGACATATATCTGTATATAAAGAAAAATATAAACATACTATCATAGCAGGAAGCTTCTTATAGTAATGTTCAATATGTGATTATGTATATATTTTCAGTAGATATATACTAAAACACAATTATATATAATTCCAAATATATATGATATATATATTTATATATAATAACTATACATCATATATATTATATAGAATTATATATATATGTAAATATGTATATACATATATGTGTATGTATATATGTACACATATATATACCCAGTAATCGGATTGCTGGGTCAAGTGGAATTTCTAAGCAGTCATTTATTAAATACCTACTGAGTAGTTCTAGGCACTGTGTAACTGCCGGATATACACAGATATATATCACAGAAAATGAGACATAATTTTTGCCTTCTAGGTGTTTGCATATTTATGAATACGAGACAAATACATGAGCAGTTACAAGTCAGTGTAACTGACTAGTGTATATAACATTTTTTTTAACTTTCGCTTCATTTATCCTAGATTCCGTATAAGATTCTCTAGTAAAGAGGTTCAGGGGATGCTACCGGTGTCCACGGTGTAGGGGTGAATTTCACCCAGAGCAGGCGTGGTAACAGAGAGCTTCATGGGTAAAGCACAGTGCTTACCATGAGCCCTAAGAGAAATGGGAGCTAGTTAGGAGAAGAGGTTGGGATTCCAGGAGGAGAAATAGTGTGCTAAGGTATAGAGTCACACAGTTTGTGCTGGGAGCTTTGGTGTGTTAAATGTGGCCAGAGCTTAGTGTGAGAAGGAGGAGTCAGTCAATATAAAAGCCAAGAGGTTAGGTCAATTCAGGTAAGGTTTTATTTAGCAAACTGAAATCCTCAAACTTTGCCTCATAGGCAGCAAGAGGGCAGTATTGAGATTTTTAAGCTTGTTGGTAACACTACAGACCTGAATTTTAGATCACACTGTTACCATTGTTGAGACACACAGAGGGCTGCATATGAATAGGGGCAAGGAGTTGTGACAATGTAGTAAGAACTCAGTGCTCAAATAACAGCATATGGGTTAGAAAGGAGAGGACAGTTCTGAGAGTGAGATCATGATGAAGAATCTATGTGATGTAGCACTGCATTTTTTCTTTTCAATGTGTTAACTGAGAAAGAAATCCTCTAACCTGTAAAGGGCTGGAGAGAAGGCAATGCCATATATTCAGGTAGAGAGGAACAAGATAAAGAGCATGGTGGGTGGAAGGTGCAGTAGTAAATGGGGCAGAAGAATTAATTTCTTTGGGTTATTTTGATTTGCCGTAAGATAAGTGTATGAGTGTGGGTGTGTGTTGCATGTATACGTAATATGTGTGTGTGTGTGTGTGTGTGTGTGTGTGTGTGTGTCGAAATCATGGAAATTAAAAGCTGAGTGAAAATGTTTATGTAGAAGTGAAGAGGTTGGATGGGTTCTCAGTGGGCAGGAAAAGAAGTGAATTCAGAATGGATTCCTGGGATGACCAATAAGTATTAGATGAGTAGAAAAAAATAGATGATTGAGAGAGTAATCACGAAGGGAAGGGAGAAAATAGAGGTATGAAATCATGATGTCATGGAAGTTATGCGGTTAAGTGAATTTACAGGGATTCGTGCAGAATGTCAAATGCTGCAAGGAATTCTCCCTAGATTAAAAACTGAAAAGCATCTAGAAAAAAAGGTTATTAATATTCTTGATGAAGGTGACCCCAACAAAATCGGGATTGGGCTCAGAAGCAAGATTGTGTGGTCAAAGGATTAACAGGCAGGTGAGAGAGTAGAAAGAATAAATGTAGGAAACTCAGCCTGGTTGTGAATGGAAGAGGAATAAGAAGCCTGAGAGGAGGCAAGGTAGGCTTCTGTGTTTTGAATTATTGTCATCATCATCATCATTCTTCCTTCTAACCACTACTCCTTTTATTTGGTATGGGGCACTTCATGAATCAGTAACTATAAAAAAGAGGTAACCTAACTTTCCATTGGAAATAAGGTGAAGATGGGAGCAGACAGAAATTAATATACAATATGCAGGCAGGAGGTTGATGACATTTATACCAGAGAGCCTCACATTTGTCAGTGAGAAGTGGAGACAAGTTGTTTGATGGGAGAACAAGTGAAGATAGGGCACTTTAGGTAAAAGAAAATTTGGAAAAGATACTATGGAGAGCTGGAGGAAGGACTGATCAGGAGTTTGCCCTGAGCTGAGGCTGTAATGATTTGTTCATTAGGTTTACATTTTAAATACTAAAATGAGGGATAAAAAACCTTTTCTGCTCATGCATATTTATATGTCTCTTGTGTAATGACTTCATCCTCTTACTCATCATCTCAACATAAACATTTGTTTTGTTTCTAAAATATCAAACTGGCTTTTAAATTTAGACTTTCAAAATATAACTTGTTTTTTTTTTTAAACAAAGGTTTAGGATGCAAATATATCTATCAAAAGAATGGTGATCCTTTGCATATAAGTGAACTCCTAGAGAGTTTCAAAAAGGATGCAAGAAGCTTTAAATTAAGGGCTGGAAAACATCAGCTTGAAGATGTGACGGGGGTGTTGAAAAGTTTTCTCTCTGACATTGATGATGCACTGCTTACTAAGGAGCTCTACCCCTATTGGATCTCTGCTTTAGGTAATATTTGTATAGGTATATGTAGATATATACATATATATGTAACAAAGACCATAATATATGCTTGCCTTTTAATACTTAGATTTAAAAATCTTTGATAAGCTGAAATTTTAATTGAAAGAAACAATGTACATAATGACTTAGAACAGAAATTGTATAAATATCAATAGCTGTTTCTCTCTATCTAAAGAGACATTCAAAATAGTTGCTAAATTGTTTGGTATATTTAGTTTTCAGTGGATTTCTTAATGCTTAATTTGCTTTAACTTTGGAATGTTATACTCAATTCCATGGGTGCTACTAATTTCTCATTAAAAATAAAATGAAGCATTTACTACAGGATTCATTTTGCAAAATTTTTACCTGTGACTCTTGTGTTTCTTCTGTTACTTATTCTACGTCTCTAGTGTATATGACATTTTTTTTTTAACTTTTGCTTCATTTATCCTAGATTCCATCTAATGAAATAAAGGAGTTTTGTTATATACTATAAGAGAAGCTAATTAAGAGATGACCCTAGAAAAGGAGTTTATTAAGCCACTCATGGGTCAAATTAATTTTAGTAAAACCTGTTTTTAACGTTCAATTATTTAAAACAAGTCCTTTTATTGAAGCATTATAATAATAAAGACTTAAATATAAATATTGCCTTTAATTCCACCTATTTAATGAAGCTGCTTTTATTTTTCTATATTTTAGTCCTTTTCTCCACTTGTGTAATTTATGTATATAGCATTTTAATTTTTATTAATAAACCAAAAACATTTCTCGTATCTATAATATTTTCCAAATGATGATTTTCTGTCCTCCTTTGTTCTAGTGTTTAAAATCTACTTTTGAATTATTCCATAATTATAATGTGTTTGTCTCTTATACATTTAATCTGTTTCAAGATTTGGAAAATGGCTTTTGAATTTGATCACGTAGCATTCCTCTACTGCGAAGTAATTTTTCTTCATTGCAAGTGTTTAATCGAAAACAAGTGATATACTAAAGAGATTAATTTTGAATTGATATCACAAACATGCCCAGTTTGAAAGTTATCCCAAAAATGACCCTAGTTAGTGTCAGCAAGAGTAGCATTATAATTAAAATAAAGCATCTCAAGATATTACTACCTTTCAGAAGTGTTTCATTTGCTTTCTAATGTTTCTCAAATTAGTAGGGTTCACTGTAATCACAAGAAGAATTGATTGCATAATTTTCTAAGATTTAAAATACAGATATAAATACATTGCTTCAAGTTCAGTTACCTTGCAACCCTCAATTTTGTTTTAAGAAAATTTTATTGAAATAAATGAAGCCATTTAGAGTATTTCTACTTTATAAAGACTTATAATTTGTCTTTATTATAAAATTGATTATCAGTAGCACGTGGCAACGCTGAGCATGGTGGCTCATGCCTATAATCCTAGCATTTTGGGAGGCCGAGGCAGGAGGATAGCTTGAGGACAGGAGTTCGAGACCAGCCTGGGCAACATAATGAGACCTTGTCTATATAAAAAAATAAAAGCGTTAACTCAGGCACGGTGGTGTGCTCCTATAGTCTCAGCTATTCTGAAGACTGAGGTGGGAGGATCACTTGAGCCCAGGAATTCCAGGCTTTAGTGAGTTGTGATGGTGCCACTGTACTCCAGCCTGGATGACAGAACTGAGATCTTGCCTCTTAAAAAAACGGCAAAAAAGTGACAAATACATGTTTGCTAAAGTTGTCAAATTCAGTGACAAACAAGTCTTCACTGTTGTCAGTCTACCAGAACAAGGTAATCAGCAGGGGTAGAAGTGTGTCAGAAAGGAATGTGTTCACCTTTCATTTGCATGCGAATTCTTTGAGAATTTATTTGGAGAAAGCTTTGAATACTGGGTCAAGTAACCTTTAAGTCTTTTGCTTTTGCATCCAGTATAGTTAAACAAGACCCTTCAAAGTGGCCTTGTTGGACCTGAAAAGAATAAACCAAGATTCTCTGAGTTAATTCATAAAACTCTTTTGACATAGTATATACCCGAGTTAGAGAATGCCTTATGGTGGTGTACACCTACATTTATATGACATACGATCTGTTCTTCTAGGAACACTGTTAAATTGTCTGAATTCTATGTCTAGTTGAATTGCTCATTGTGTTTTCTATATGGCCTGAAATCTTTTCTGAGTTTTACTTTCAGTTTGTTTAGCTTTATTTTGAAAATATCACGTATTTTATAAGATGTGTGAAATATGCATACTAGCATGACTTCTTGTTTTAAGTGTAGTAGTATTATGGAATAAATGCAATTACTTCTACAGTTAGAAATGGAATAACATGAGGATAAATGTTTGGATTGTGCTGGGAATTATACATAATTAATTTCCAGTAAAGTCTTTGAATGTAATTTGGGTGTTTTTCCCTCTTTCTTACAGAGAGTCATCTACTAGTGCATTTAATTCGGTATATTCATGTGTATGGCTATTGATCTCAGGTACAGGCTAAATCAGTACAAAAGAGATATGACTTGCAATTTTGAATAGGAGTGCACTTGAAAACCATGTCATAGAGTTTCTTACCTTGCCAGGGATCCTAGTGTCCTTTACGAGTGACTTTGTACTTATAAGACATCATTAGTGTGCTTCTGATTTTCTGTGAATAGAAGAGGTAAGGCTAAGCAAGAAGTAAAATAGTCTTGTTGCGAAAGGTAGTTGTGAACTGAGAGGAAATAGTAAGTGCAGTCTCCTTGATTTACCAAGTCAGCACAAGTGATTTATTTGAATAATCTATTTCCCCTATCAGGTAGTATAGGCCAAACTGTCATTGCACACCCTCCACAGAGAGTCTAGATCTTTGGGGATTCCTGTCTCTAGTTTCTCCAGATATTTGCCTTCTTGCAGTTAGGTGAGTGGAGAGTAATTCCTTCTCATTCTCCTCTCCATAAACCAAGAAATTTCTGTTCAAGACAAAAGCAGGAGGTCTGTTGTCCTCTAAATCCAAATTGTAGTTATTAAGACATAGACTTGACTTCCATTGCATTCTCACCTTTTCAGAAGATTTGAAAGTATTCTTAAGTTGTATCAAAAAGGTACTGTACAGTTCATAGATCCAGGATGGTTCATAGCTTTGGAAAGATTTTCATAATTTTGTAAGAAAAAAAATCAGAAATGTAATTTTCAAATACAAATGAATGAAACATTTCCATAGCCACAGTTAAAATACTTTTGGATTAACTCCTCAGTTTGTACTTCAGTTTGAGTAATTAATTGAATGTATTCTTGTTAAGTTAAAGTTCAATATTCCATAAAGTAAAAGGTAAAATAATACAATCCCTCTTAACCTTCCATTTTGAAAATCCTTTGTTTTTCATTACAATTTATAAGAATTAGAGCATATAGTGCTGGAATATTATGTAAATAAATGCTTTCCCAGATTTATAGGCAAATACTTTAGAACTTTGAAGGATTGTTTACTGAAGCCTGATTGTATCACTTATAAAAGTGCACTTGTGACTATTTTACAATACTGCCGAAAGACAAATTCATAACATAGCCAATTAGTTTAGGCCTCAAGATTGTTTTTTTTTCCTCCAGATACGCAAGATGACAAAGAAAGAATTAAAAAATACGGAGCATTTATACGTACTCTTCCAGGGGTCAACCAAGCAACACTAGCAGCTATCATTGAACACCTGTATAGGTGGGTTGATTAATGAACTTTTCTAGTTATTTGAAACACAGCACTCAATAAGTCATTATTTCTTATGTGATTGTGAATCTTTCAGCATATCGTAAGAACTCACCTTGGCCTCTCTTTCTGTAATTAAGTCACCTTTACAGATAAATAGCACTAGGAATTTCTTAATCAGAAATAATCGTATATAGTATCCTCAAATGCATCTGTTTCATAAGCAAGAATTTTAAAACTCACCTGGGTTAGAAGCTGGAAAATGAAGGAAGTACAGGAACAAGAATTCTGTAACAAGAATCTGTCTGTGAGGACAGTATTTTCTCATGGTGGACATTTCTTTGTTATCAGTTTATATCTTACCTGACCTTTATATTTGGTACCAGGCTATTGATCCAATGAGGAAATTTTAAAAATCAAAAACAATTTTTTATGTTAAGGCATGAAAGTCTCCTCGCATTTGGAAATATATGAGGAATATAATGGTGACTTTAAAAATGAGGTCTGAAGGTTGACATTTGAAAATAGCATTTTAAGTTAAAACTAGGTTTTTTTTGAAATCTCAGCAAGAATTATTGCAAAAACTTTAATAAATATAAATTTTGATTAAGTAATATATTGTAGCTCCCTGAATGGATGACATCCTCTCTGAATAAATTTCTATAAAGTGGAATTTTGCTAAAAGTACCTTATTTGCAGCCTCAATTTAGAAATCTTTCACAACTTGTGTTCTTTCCTCTTGTTCTTTTCTTTCACAACCACTATTTCTCATTTATGTCTACTCCATTATTGTAAAACTGATCTTATTGTACCATACAAATATAGTCTACATTATATAGTCCTATCTCTATGTCTATAAGATGTTGAGACAAACTTTAATATAGAGAATTTTAGCATGCAGCATGGAATTATCATTCATTATGTGCTGTGGCCCAGAGGATGCTTCTGTGCTTCAGATTTAAAGAGACATATGAACTGGGCATGAAATAGAAGTATGAGAAATGAGTGAAGACAATGTCTGGGACATAGAAGTACTAGGAGATGAGAGGGTTATAGTTGGCTGGCAGGAAGTTGTGGAAGGCTTTGTAGGTCATGCAAAAAATTTGGATTTTATCCTTTAAGTGATAAGAAGTAACTGATCAAATGTTTTAGGATAAAAATCCCTATAATGGATAGGAGTCCATCCAAGGTCCCCTCGGATCGTCCGGAGAGGCATTCGGACCTAGAGCAGTGAGCAGAATGAATACCTTCCAAGACCAGAGTGGCAGCTCCAGTAATAGAGAACCCCTTTTGAGGTGTAGTGATGCACAGAGGGACTTGGAGCTTGCTATTGGTGGAGTTCTCCGGGCTGAGCAGCAAATTAAAGATAACTTGCAAGAGGTCAAAGCTCAGATTCACAGTTGCATAAGCCATCACCTGGAATGCCTTAGAAGCCATGAGGTCTGGCTATATGAACAGGTAGACCTCATCTATCAGCTTAAAGAGGAGACACTCCAGCAGCAAGCTCAGCAGCTGTACTGGTTATTGGGCCAGTTCAATTGTCTTACTCATCAGCTGGAGTGTACCCAAAACAAAGATCTAGCCAATCAAGTCTCTGTGTGCCTGGAGAGACTGGGCAGTTTGACCCTTAAGCCTGAAGATTCAACTGTCCTGCTCTTTGAAGCTGACACAACTGCTCTGCGCCAGACCATCACCACCTTTGGGTCTCTCAAAACCATTCAAATTCCTGAGCACTTGATGGCTCATGCTAGTTCATCAAATATTGGGCCCTTCCTGGAGAAGAGAGGCTATATCCCAATGCCAGAGCAGAAGTCAGCATCCAGTATTGCAACTGTCCCTCTCAGTGAATGCCTCCTTGGAAGCAAACCTGCCGGTGGTCATCAGGCTCCTTACATACCCAGCACCAATCCCCAGGAGTGGCTCACCCAAAAGCAGACCTTGGAGAGTAGTCAGACTTCTTCCAGAGCCTGCAATTTCTTCAATAACATCTGGGGAAACCTAAAGGACTTAGAAAACTTGCTCCTCAAGAGTCAGCAACAGGAAGTTCCTGAAAAACCAAGTTATCAGAAGTGTAACAGCCATTCCACTACTAGTTCTTTCTCCACTGAAATGGAAAAGGTTGAAGATCTAGAGCTTCCTGATCAAGATAAGATGGACTT